>JASAND010012447.1:0-74589 GCA_030248195.1 Trissonchulus latispiculum
TCTGGCATCTTATAATCAACAGCTCTGAACATTGTAGAAAGGTCATGCAATTATATACTAATAAATGTAAAACAGGAATTTTATGGTAAATTTTAGCTTTTTCCTGCTATGCCCACTTTGCAAATTGCACAAAAATTTGGGCAGTGCGCGAAGAGCGCAAAAGTGTCTGGAGGAAAAACACTGCCCAAGACCCGCAGGCCCTGGGGGTCAGGGGTCACATGTAACATCCACCGAACCTCGGCAGTATGCTCATAGCTTTCAGCGACCCCGATTTACTAAATGGGAACCACCAGAGGGCCGAAAAAGGCCATTTTTAATGACTTTTAGGCTATTTCTAGTGAAACTTTTCGCCCAAACAGGTGAAAAATGCAAAGTTTGGGTTGGGCCTATCTCCTGAAGGCTATAGAGCGAAATCAAAAATCCCCCTCGTTACTTTGGCCGATATATATACATATTCAAATAAAATAAGCCAAACGGGTCTGGCTGCTACCCTGTGAAAAAGTCCGACTTTGGGGCCTTGGGGCAAAGCCAAAATTCGCAGCGTGCCAAAATGACCAAAAAGGTCGCATGGGAGTACACTGCCTACCAACACATAATAGTATTATTGGACCAAAATGTCCATTATCGTTCCAACACTGCGCTTACAAGTGCACTTCCGAAAAGCGTTATAAAAACAAACGCACGGTAACCATAACCTAATGCGAAAAAGAAGTTTCGAATTTGAACCAAAAGTATGGTAGGTTGATACTTGCAGTACTACTCGAGTACTTTACGACGGTAACCTTTTTATCTCTGCCAGACCTCAAATTAGCTGGCACCAGGCCAACACGGTCTCCAGAGGGCCGCGCAGACCTCTTTCCAACCATATTATGTAGGGGCGTTATCGTGCCCCTACATAATGCGTATATATGCATTTCTTGTTTTTTCGGCAACTTTGTTCGGATTTTTGCCAACTTTGGCAGAAATCGCGAATACTTCGCGACATGTTGCCGTTTTCGCCAATTTGGAAATTACGCCATCAGTCCGGCTTTCCGTGAAATGTACTGTATATCTCCAGAATTTTCAGTAGATTTCAATAAGATTTCCTTAAGCGTTTACTAAGCCGTCGATTGAAATAACACTAGTTGAGACTGCACGTTATATTTAGCCGCAGGTGACGATTTCTGTCGATTTGAAAACAACCAAGATTGGCAGTTTTCGAAAAGTAATGACAAATGGTCATTTCGTGCTAATTTAAAAAAATTGTAAGGCTATAGCTTTTAAGCGTTTTAAATGCATAAACTCTGAAATAACTGTGAGTTCAAAAAAGTACAGAATTTGGGGGGTTTTTCCAACAAAGGCTGCAAGACGCAGAAACTATAATGGGGCTACACGAGAGCTGAATATCTAGTGGCAGGCAAGTACTACATCTTTTTGACTGATTTATCTCTCTTCATTGTCAGTTTTGTATTTCAGGCGACAACGAGGCCGGAAAGACGGCTCTGATTGCGCATCTTCGAAATCTGCGTATGCAAAAGAGGTGCTGGTCTAAATATCACTTCTTGGATGTCAACCCGGATTACAAAGACGGTAGTCAGTCTCTTATTTTTTGTCTTGTTCTGTCCTGTGGCGTGGGTGGCCGTGGAGTTTGAAGTGGTTTAATTTAATCCATGCAACTGGAAAAATCTATATGGCTACCGTATTATGTCAAACAGTGGCCCACCCAATAAAACGGCCATGGGCGTTTTTCGGGGGGGGGGTGGGCGCTTTTTTGGATTTCTCAATGCTAACAGGCATGTCGTGGAAAACTAAAAGTTCGTGAATAAAGTTATGGCTGATTAAGCTATTTCAAGGCTTAGAATCAATTGTATATTGTTTGGAAATTGGATAGACAAGTAAGCAACTGACACTTCCCGAGCACTCTGTCGTCAGCAAAATTTGTGGAATTAATCGAAAATTGGCTAAGCAGAAGTTATAAGCTGTTTCCAAAAAATAGCCCATGGGCGTTTTTTCGAGGGGTGGGCGCTTTTTTGGATTACTACAAAAATCAAATCTGAAATTGCCGATTCCGAAAAAACGCTCATGGGCCACTGTTTAGCATAATATGGTAATTTTATAAATAACGGTTGTTTTCTAAATAGTAGATAGTATACCTTGAGGCACGCTTTCTGCTTTTTTTGGGCTTATATATAATGTTCTTAGATTTTTCGTAAATTTTCATATTGATCCAGTTTTTAATTCCACCGAGGGCGGTGGCAAGAGCGGAGTCCTGTCGTTTCCTAATTCTCCGACCGTCCCCTCTCCCACTCAATCAACTGTGGGCTTTTAAGGCTTTGCTATATAGTTTTGTTTGGTTTAGGTTCATACGCTTATCAATTGGGATCCGCACTGCCCGACGTGGGCCCTGGGGAGTCTGCTCGAATTGGAGTGTGGATTTTAGACGGCGATCCGGTACACGGGGGACTCTTGCGTTACGGACTTCAGTCGGCCGGATCCCTTGACCGCTGTCTGGTCCTTCTTTGTGCTTCCATGACTCAGCCATGGTCCGTAATTGAATCTCTGGAACGCTGGTCCCAGGTCCTTCGTCAGCATCTTCGACTGACAGACTACAGTGATGATGAATTAAAAGACATGAAGGATAAACGTTAGTTGTTCCTTTAGATTTTTTATTATCACAGGAGTCGCGGTAACGACCCTATAATATGAGTGAAAATTGTCGAATACCGTGTAAAATAAGGCTGCGCGGATTATATGCGCGAAAAATTGTACGTGTCGATCATACATTAACATAGGGTCGGGTCCTGGGGGGGGCTTGTCTTTAGAAAATTTTGAGAGGGCTTGTACCTTGAACACAAATTTTCAGGGGGGGCTTGTACCTCAAGACAAAATTTCTAAAATTTTTCGAAAAATGAACGCTAATTTTATTAAAATTGCGATTATTACCAAATTTGAAAGAAATCTTCAATATTTAGAAAAAATTTCGAAAATTTGCCCTATTTTCCTGAACAATTAGACATTTTTGCTAAAAAATTCAGGCGAAGCCAGAAAGTTTTTGAAATTTTAGTGTAAAAACTAATTTTTTCCGGCTATTTTTGCCTACCCCTTGGCCAGTTTTTCCTTACCCCTGTACCTTGTCCGGGTTGGGGGGGGCTTGGACCCCCCCAGACCCCCCCCGCGTTAACCTATGGTGTCGATTTAGTATGCGAAGTTTCGTCCCAGGGTCATGTCGGCAACCGCTTCCTGGAGGTCCATACTAGGCTCTGCTTGGACTCTCAAAACTTTGTCTATAGGTTTTTTCTGGTGCGTTGAGCACGTTCCCGTACTCGTTTTGCTGGGCTGGCTCCACTTGACCGCCTGAGAATCAGGTTGGGTAGGGGGTCTTGTGGTCCAAAACAAAAATTCTCCGAAGTGGTCAAATTTGGTATTAAATGAAAGCCCTAAGTGCACTGAGCAACTTTTGTCATAGAACTGCATATCCAAAGAAGTTGTATAGTGCTGTGGTGGGGTGGGGGGGTCTTAGGCGATTTATGGTTAAAAATGAAATTTTTTAAAACTGGTCAGATTGGGTATCAAATGTAAGCCTTTAGTGAACTGAGTATTTTTGTCATTGAACTGCATATCCAAAGTGTCTGTAGAGTGCTGTGGTGTGGTGTGGGTGGGGTCTTAAGATGCTGGGCTGTTTTTGCTGAAATTTTTTAATGTTCAAGTGAGCTGTAGATTCGAGATAAATGTAAATTTTATCTGAGTTTCTTCAAAATTTTCAAGTTTGTACGCTTATTTCTCTCTAACAGAAAGACAAAACGCGAACGATGAAAAATAACCCTCGGCAATTGTTCCAAAAACTGCGTGTGTAAAGTCAATAATGAAATTTTTCAAAAGTTGTCAAATTTGGTATCAAATGTCTGAAAGCCCTAAGTAAGCTGAGCAATTTTTGTCATTGAACTGCATATCCAATGTGGTTGTAGAGTGCTCTGGTGGGGTGGGGGTGAGGTCTTAGGCGATGTTTGGTCAAAAATGAAGCTTTTCAAAAGCATATACTCAAAGTTATCAAATTTTTAGCCCAAAGTGAGCTGAGCAAAGTACATAGGGTCTACTTGCACATTGGTTTTCAGAAATATATTAATGTTGGTTCTTTTTTGCGAATACATATATATTATGTAAAAGAATGGAAAACAAGAATCAAAAATGCTCCTTTGTCGCATGTAAATACATACGTATACGCTGGGTTTTCTTTAGTGCGGGTGGGGTGGGGGACACCCCCCTAACTTTTCGGGTTCCCCCCACTCGACCCCTTCCCCCCACTCGTTCCCCCCACTTTTTCGGGCTTCCCCTCCCACTCACTATAGGGTGCCCAGAAAATACCAAATTTTAAGGATTTTATAAGGTCAAAATTTTCAAAAAAATTTTCCGGCTTCACCGGAATTTTTTGGTCAAAAATGGTCTATTTTGGTACTCAAACATAATTCTTGAGCACTTTTAAGCATAGTTATAGCGGTATATGTAGAAAACAGGCTATTTTTACTGCATTTTTGGCATTCCTGGTCACTTTGGATTCCCCCACTTTTGGTCTCCCCCCCACTAGTGGGGTGGGGGGCTCCCCTCACTTTTTTCGCCTAGAGAATACCCAGATACGTACCCTGGCAGGTTGTACTACCACGAAAACTAGTCTGTAAAATGCATAAGTTGTGAGGTTGTAAATTAGGGAAAACAACAAAAAACAATATTTTTTGATCGTACTATAATTTTAGTGTGAGCTGTCTGCTTCCATTCGGTTATTCTTATGCAAGTCCTACTTGGTGATGATACGATTTTGGCCCATATTAATGTTGGTTGGCGGCCACAGGTGGACAAGGGGGAGGGAAAGGGGGGATTCCCCCCCCCCCAACCGGCGAAGTCGCCTACAAGATGTCGTAAAATGAAAATTGTTCAAAAAATAGCTTTTCTGGCTGTCGTAAAATGAAAATTGTTCAAAAAATAGCTTTTCTGGCTAAAATTTCCAAAAATTTTCTGGCTTCGCCGGAATTTTGCACTTAAAATTACTTTTTGCAAAAAACGTCCGAAAAATGTGTTTTAGCTAAAAAATTGATGTTTTTTGCTAAAAATGGCAAAAATAGCTTAAAACTCGCTTTCAAAAGTACCCCTAAGAAAAATCGCTCTCACAAGGGGTACCCAAATTTGCTTCCACAAGGGTCAGTGAAATTTGACCTCCCGTTCAGATAAGCAAGATGTAGTTTGACGAAACTTCCCAAAATGTGTCCTTTTAGCATTCCAAACCCCTCAACCACTCGCCACAACAAAGCTTGGCAGCAGTACATGGTTATGACTATCACTGTTTTTTTTGTGTTTTTTATTGTGTTTTCGCACACTTTTTTAAAAAAAACACACAAAATTTTAAAAAAACACTAAAAAGCACACTCACATTTTCACCGGAAGGAGCGAATTTATATTATTTTTAAGCCTAATTTTTAAGTTTTTCCAAAAAAATTTTGCGCCTTCGGCGCAGATACCGCTATATGTCTATGTTTTACTTCTGTTTGTTTTAGTCTGTGCATTGGTTTTCGCGTAGCCTTCATTATTCTAAGCAACGGTGTCATTAGGGATTGTACAGGCAAATTATTCTATGAAATTACGTTTTCAAATTCTGGAAATGACTGGAATAAAATAAACTGTCGAAAAGTAAAAGGTTTGAAGGATTTCAGACCAAAATTTTCACAATTTTAAAAAATTCTCAACGACTGGGGGGCTCCGCCCCCCAGACCCCCTGTAGTGCAAAACCGACGTCATCCATGCAAATATTTAACGTTCAGAACATTGAAATATCGATTATGAAGACTGAGTATGCAATATATGCTTTGTACTTCTTCTGTAACACGAAAAAAAGGCTAAATATAGTTTAAAACGCTGTAAAAACCGTTAAAAACGTGCGAAATACTGCGAAAAGCGAATTTCAGGAAAAACAGATTTTTAAAAAAAACACACACATTTTGTTAAAAAACACACTAAAAAGCACAGGTGAAATTTTGAAAAAAAACCCTGATGACTATATATATTCATTTGAAAGATCTCATTGAGCTTCACATGTTTTCCTGTTAAACAACTTTGTAGCTTTTTCCTTTTGTTAGATATATAGCCAGTTTTCTTGTTTTAGCGTCCAAAACTTGTAATTTTTGCAGAAATCTAATAATCCATCATTTCTTCAGCTACACAAGTCTCAATTTAAACTAAGGGTGTCGATTTGAAGGTCCACAGAACCAATTTTGGTCATGTTGCATGGTCATCTTCCAACTGCTATCATGCTATCATAAAAAGTGTAGTTTTTTGCAAAACACTACCAAATTTTTTCCTACGACTGTGGAGCATTTAGTACGCAAGGTAGAGTGTTGCCACTTAGCAGATATGTTCTACACAAAAATAACCAGGGATCCTTTTGTAGTTGCTCTGATTGCTGCTTTCTCGCTGAAGTGGTCGTTTGCCAAAGTTGGGAAATGCTGGCGAAATTCAGGTTGCGCATACATTTTAGCGAATTTTTCCACAACGAAGAGCGATTTCATAATAACTAAAAACAGTACCAACCACTGGCGGATCCAGGATTTGGTGACGGGGTGGCGATAAATTTCTCCCACCGTGGTGTCTGAGGGGCCGAGCCCCCAGAGTTAAAGAAATTTTTGTTTTTGCAATACAATTGCTCGTCGGATCTTTAATTCTTTTGATTTTGAAGAACTTTTTTTAAAGTACTACGCATTTTTAGGCAAAAATAGTAATTGTCTTCGAAAAATAGGGTGCATTTCAAGCTTTTTCGTCACAAATGCAGTAAGTATTTCGTTAAAATGTAGAAAATTCGCAGCCGCAGGCGCGATATTATTTGGTTTTTTGCCTTTTTATTGCCAATAAGAATAATAATGCTTGCTCTCTCTCCATTGTTTCTGCTTTATCTGCTGTTATAGAAATCAGATTTTGGCAAGAGTACGTTGAACCTCTTGATAGTAGCTCTCACAGTGATACGGGTGCCAAAGTTCCCAGCATGGAAACTGATGCTGCTGATATTTTGCTTCCATTAGGCGAAAATACGCTAGTGGAAAACGTCGGACTTCCCATCGTGGTCGTGATAACTAAGGTATGTAACGTTTGCGATAATTTTGAGTTTATAGAGAAGGATTCCTGAGCTGATCATATCAAATTCTTGTTGTTAGTTTGGAGTAGTGTGCTGCAGCCAAAATTTTACGTTCTTAGAAAGTTATTACATAAACTGTGTCAGTCGATCTTTCAGACGGATTATATGACGACTCTTGAGAAGGATTATGATTTCAAGGATGAACAGTTTGATTTCATTCAGCTCCGCATTCGGAAATTTTGTTTGACTCGTGAGTTTTTGAATAAATTGTTAATTAATTGTAAATGAGTGTAGCAAACTTTGTGCTTTAATAATCCTGGTACAGCAGATCTGCCTAAGGATTGCACATTCTTTTATAACACTCACTCCAGTACACATTAACGACAACGTAGGGGTCTGTTTAGGTCTGCCACAAAACCTTAAAATGGTTTTACAAATAATAGGCAGTAAATAACTGAAAACGTTTGAAATTAGGCAAATTTCTAGCAAAACTGCTTAGTGTTACTTTTCTCTTCGAGGGACTTTGCTTGCACCTGTGGTTTGCCCTCCCAAATAGTCGTTACCCTGTTTATCCTCCCCTATTTGATTCTCAAAATCGGTCTCGGAGTAAGCATGGATCTGTAATTTTGGGTATTCACGTTTGGACTGGAACATTTATTCGAGGGGGTTTTAGAGCACAGCGTGACGGTTCCTGCGCTTGTTCTTCCACTACGTACTTTGATTTTACTTAAGTGGGTTCCTTTTGAAAATCGCGTAAGCTGTTTTGCTGGCAATGGAGAACGTTTGGGAAATGCATTATGTTTATAGACGTATAATGATTAGCCACTGAGTTAGTTAGTTAGTTATGTGACTCACTGAGTGTTCACACAAGTAGGTAAACGCCACGAGGCATTTATGAACGTCTTCGACTAGCGCAAGCGGTTGCTGAAAATTTGTTATGGTTTTGATTGATTGTATGTATATTTGTAGATGGTGCAGCTCTTGTATATACCAGTGTTAAGGACGCTCGTAACTGTGATCTGCTTTACAAGTACCTTCTTCATCGAACTTTTGGATTTCCCTTCACGCATCCTGCTTTAGTTGTAGAAAAGGATTCTATTTTCATGTGAGTTGATAAGTCCAGCTGTTGATATTCGCGGATTTATTTCCGAAAGTGAGGTTAACTTCGACAAGTACTGGTTACATAATGAATCTGCAGTAGTTACTGCTCAATCATTTATGGGTTGTCTACCTGAAGAAGTAAGTATATAAGTAAGTATAAACGTTGGCTATTTCTGAGATTTTGAGATCTGAGTTGAGATTTTCTTGCATTACGTTTCTGCTGCCTTCTGGATTGCGGTTTTCGAACATCCGTGGATAGCAATGATAGAACTACGCAAAATGCATGTATTTAACAGGGGTTTTCTCTAGGCCAAAAATTATGGGGAAGGGAAGTGGGAGTGAGCCCGCCTTCCCACTTGTGGGAAAGGTAAAAATGGAGGACCTAAACTGGTGGAAAATCGCCGAAAATTTAACTAGGTCCAAGCTAAGTGCTCAGGAATTCAGATTTAGCACCAAAATAAACTATTTCAGACTAAAACTTTTGAAATTTTTGTCCAAAAACCTTAGTTAAAGATATGAAAGATGTACACCACCAGGCATCCGACAAATTCGGGCATCTGGAGGGGTTCCAACCCTCGTCTTTCTGCTTAACGCGCAGGCACTCTAACCAACTGTGCCACAAGTGCTTCAGTAGAAACAGCAGAAGACCGAATACTAACCCAACGTGTGCAACTTTTCAATGCACAGAAGTGCATTGCACACTGCATCTTTGGTGCACTTTCTAGTGAGTTGGAGAAAACGAGTGAGCAGGTCCCAAAAAGTGGGAGACCCAACTAACCCCTCCCACTAATATAGAACACCCTGTTTAATAATAATGATTCCTTTGTTGGTTGGTTTGTTCCGAGCTTGCCCGTCGGACAGACTTTATGAGGGAACTTCTGCATCTGCATCAGTCTAGTGCGACAGAGACATTTAGGTTCTTACGCTATATTTTAGATGCATTAGTCTTCATTATATTGTCTTTGAGACGAGCCATTAACATTACTATGGTCGGAGGCACCTAGTCGATGGGAGACAGCTGTTATTATATAAATTTTTAAAATTTTCTTTTTTATCCGGTTGTTGTTGATTTTTCAAACTGTTCCATCTTGATCCTTAGGTTTTTAGATGGTTCAACTGTTATTGAACCACACTGTTCTTTGTATGTTTATAGTCCTGCTGGATGGGATAATGAAAAGAAAATCAGCATATTAACAGAAAATCTTGTTAATATTCGAGCTGATGATTTTTATCCTGATGTAATCCAAAAGCCTGTCCTGAGAAGGGTAAGAATTGTGTTTTATTGTACACGAGACAAGTAAATTTTTAGACTTTTATACTACAACGAACTTCTAAATTTTACATCTTGAATGAACAGGAACTTGAACTGGAACAACTGTGGAAATATTAAACAGAGAAACAAAAATCAAGAAGTATAAACTTCTCGATTTTGAACATTTTCTCTGTTAGAAATTATCCAGAGAATCCAGTCCAGTGCTGTCGACTTGCGCATTAGATAAACTTTCAGCGTAATCAGAACAGTTGCTGTAATGGTGAACAGGCATAGGTTAGAGGGGGTTTCCCCGCGTAGGTTTCTTTAGGGGATCTTGGTGCCACCTCCGTGGGAAATTCGATGGACACGGACCCCATCAAATGGAGATCCCCACAGGCGATCCCTGGCATCCGTCTGGTCAACGGCGCTAATGGGTACCAACTCCCGGGGACATGGTCTCCATGTCGGATTAACGCTGAGGCCGTCCAAGCGCTTAAATTATGCTGCCGAGTGGTTGCTATCTACGCCCACATTCTGCCTATTCCGGCTAATCCGAATGCTGTGCCGTGGTATAGCTATCTGCGAAGACGTGTGCTGAACTTGGATGAAGCTGATGTGCCCTCATATAGCCTCTGGCTGACGAGCCCGGAAATGAAGAAGAAGAGAGGGGGGTCTGGGTGGTCCAAGCCCTTCCCAACCCGAACTACCGCTGTCGGGGATAAAGGGTAACGAAAAAATGGCCAATTGATAAGTAGTGAAAATGGCCGGAAAGATTAGTTTTTACTAAAATTTTAAGGTGGTGATTCCTTTTGGGCACATATTGTTGGTTGACGGTTCAAATCAAGATGAAATTTGATGAAACTTTCCAAACTAAGGTCTTTTAGCATTCTAACACCCTCCGCGCAATCCCGCTTCATAAATTCTACTTCTCCGCTCAGGGTTGTTTTGCCGATTTTTGACAGTTGGACAGTTGCTGCACAGCTATGATTATATTCATTCGAAAGATCTTGTTGAGCTCTACATTTTTGCTCTTTGACGTACCTTTCTAGCTTTTCTCTATAGTGAGATATAGCTGATTTTTTTATTTTGGGGTTGAAAACTTATATTTTTGCAGAAATCAAATAATCCTCCATTTCTTGAGCTACGCAAGCTGTAAATTAAAGTAAGGGTGTCAATTTGAAGGTCTCGTCGAGGCCGATTATTCGTGGCATTGTAATCTTCTAAATGCTATCCCGCACGCTGCTATCATAAAAAATGTGGTTTTTGCAAAAACATGACCAATTTTTTTCCAGCGATTGTGGAGCATTTACTGTGCAAGATCGAGGGGTGCCACTTACTAGACGTGTTTTACACAGAAATACCCAGGGACCCTTTTTTAGTTGCCCCGATTGATGCTTTCTAGCTAAAGTGGTTGCGTGCCAAAGTTGGGAAAAGTAGGCAAAATCCAGGTTGCGCTTACTAATTTTAGCTAATTTCTTTATAACGAAGAGCGGTTTCATAATAATTAAAAAAGGGTCCCCAGGTATTTGATAGTGGAATCGAATGATATGGCTGATGCCTCACGAAAAAATTTACTTTAGTTTGCAAAAAATCTGGAAAATTAAATTACTTCGAAAATGCAGTAAAATAATTTCCGAGAACTGACGTTAGTTTCCTTGTATTCATTAAAAAGAGCAAATGTTAACCTGCATTTTGATATAAAAATGGCTTCTTAACTCCAACGAATGAATGAGTAACAAGAGTTCAAAGTTGTTGTCTCCAAAAGGAATCACCACCTTAAAAGACTTCGCCTGAATTTTTTAGCAAGAATTTTAAATTTTTTCTGAACATCGGGCAATATTTTGAAACGTTTTCTAAAAAATTGAAGATTTTGCTTCAGACTTTTAAGTATATCGCAGTTTAATATAATTAGCATTACTTTTTGGTTATATTTTACTAATTTATTCTTGAGGTGCAATCCCCTTTGAAAATTTCACTTCGAGGCACAAGCCTCCTAAAATTTTCTGGAGACGAGCCCCCCCCAGGATACGACCCCATTTTAATATATGTGAACGGATTTTTGAAACTGGCCACAGCATCCTTGCAAGTAGCATGTTATATCCTATTTCTTCTTTTTGATTTTAGCCTGTGACTCGGGACCAAGAAGTTCATGTAGAGGACGAGCAACAGTTTTTGGCTCGACAGCTGACCCTGCTCAACACGCAAGCTCCTGCACCCACCAATACTCCCCATAGACAGGTACATTGTGAGACTATCAGGTTACTTTCAGATAATGTTGATGTGGTCAGTCGGCTAACTGGATATAACGTATGCTTGCTTGTAACCTTAAAAACTAAACTGTCTAATGAACCATCCAGTTGTTTTTAAGGTTGCGTTTTTGTCATAGTTTCCAACTTAGCTTTGAATCACTATTTTGAAGTTACCTGAAATGCTGTTTGAATGCATTTTTCAATTACTGCTGGTCTTGGTCAAAGTTAGTACCCATCTTTCTTGTTATATCTAACTTATTCGACTTCATCCCCTTGATTAAATGAGCTAACGGTGTACAGTCACTTGAATTTAATTATTGATATAAAACTCTTTAATTAAATATAAATCACCTTACGATTTCCGTGTGTAATTGTTAATTGCCTTTGTTTAGTAGTAAATCTTCAGTTGTGGAGTTTGGCTTTGCATAACAGAACAGATTTTTTATATTGTGTGCTGTGATCTGTAAAATTTATTTGTATGATAATAGCTTCATATTTATTTTTAGCTGTTATTTGAATTTTATAAAACCTGTTATTTTGTTTTCATTTTTAATGTCTACAGACTAAAGATTATATATACATAGTTTTAGGGCTAAACATTGTTGAATGCTTTCGTCTGTGATCGTGTTTCCTTGCTTTGCTTAGTGAAAGCTTTATAGCTTTGTAAATGTATATTTCGGTCCTCCCTCGATAAATTTTGTTTCAACGTCGTCGTAAAATTAGCGCAGATTGAGCACACGAAAGGTGCTACCAAATGCGTTTTTCTGTACGCTTTAGGTTGAAAATTTGGCTCTGTATACCATTATGTTTTTTGCTGCTGTCGCCTAGTGCTCTGTAAGGTCCAGACCTAGCATTAGCTATCTACTGATAGACTTTTTACTAGGCTGTTCAACATTGATTTTGAGATTCAGACTACCTTTTGTTTTAAATTCTGGTGAGAAACAATAATCAAAAATCAGGATAGGTTAGCATTAAAGGTTTTAATTGTTGTTGCTATGCTACCTGGCTTGTTAAATCTAAATCAAAGGAGAATTGCGATTGCAGTTTTAATTTCCTGTTTTCTTTTTATCTAACTGGTCCTCCCTGCAAAAGTCTTCTAACGTTTCCCCAGTCCTTTTTCACGATTGCGCTCCTCTATGTAATTCCAACTTCTATATTAACTTATTAAACTGATGCTCCTTTTCATTGGCATTTTTGTGGGTTTGGTGGGGGATCGTCCCCACTTTTCGGCTTTTCCTTCACTTTTCGAAATCCTCTCAACATTCCCCGAATCCCCGTCAACGTTTAGGCGGTCATCAAAAATTGTCTAAAAATAAAGTGTTTACGGTCAAATTTCAAAACATTTTAGCTAATATATTGATCTATCAGTTTTGAATTTGCAACTGAAACGTGTTAATTTTATTCTAAAATTTACACATTTTTGTGCTCGGACTTTGCTCCCTCACTTTTCTGAAACCTTTCCCGTCACAGGGGGTTAAATCTCCCACTTTAAAAACCCTAAATAGCCAGAACCTACAGTTCAGTACAGCTCAACTTCTTTTTATGACGGATCTGGTCGGCAATTTGCATAATTTTATAACTAAGGGATTGTACATAATTCCAGGATGCTGTCTCTTCTGCAGTTTCTCGCTCTCCCAATCTTACTCCTAAACATGCTGCTAAAACTCCACAAATTGGACCGATTAGTGCCACACCGCAGAACAGCAAGAAGGTACTCTCTATGTAACGGTAGTAGTAAATGTTCTATTGCTCTGCTGCTCCCTCCTAATTTGGTAGCCGGTTTTGTGAAGCGTGGTGGCGTAGCTCAGGCGCAGTCGCACTTGCACAATTTTCTTTCTGTTGCAAAACTTTAGCAGAACCTTAGGTATGGGTGAGCTTTAACGTCACCTATAGAGCCGCCATTTAAGACTGGATTGGAATGCACTGGTAATGCCAGGACAGAGCCGGTGATTTTTCAACACCTGAACATTGTACGTGAGCCTTGCATTGCTTGCAACTCTCTTTCATTGACCCTTCTCCAGAGTTTGAAACTTGCTAGTTACTGTACTCTCCCCTGTAGTTTGCAATGCAAAATGCATGCGTAGAAGCTTTGTTTTATTGTTTGCGTATGCAGCAGTAAACTAGCCGAGTCATTACAATTCTTCGACTGTTTTTGTGTGGCTGTTTTTTGCTTTGAATACTGTTATCGCATGCAGCGTTTGCCGCTAATGTTTGACAGTATTACAATCCTTATTCTTGCATATGGGTGCTTAATTTCATTATTTGTTGTAGGAGTTTACGTAAGTTGATCCATTTTGTTTTATTTTCAGTCTGATGTGGGCGTTGCTAAACTAAGTGCTACTCCTGGGGCCCAACAGCAGAATGAAGGAGTTTTAGCCAATTTCTTTAATCAGCTTTTAAGCAAAAAGGCTGGTACTCCCGCAGCTGGTGGAGCTAATCTAAGTCAACCGAAGAGCTGTAAGTTACCTTTCTTTCTGGCATAAATTTAAGTCTAAATAGTTGTTGGTGCACTCACATATAAGAATTGCGTTCTTGAGTCAGGGTATTCATAATTCTGCCGCTTTAGCAATTGCACTTCGTGATAGCAATGTGCCGCGATGGCCGAGTGGTAAGGTGTTCGACTAAAGATCTTACGGTCCAGGTTCGAACCCCCGCTGCCACAAGACTTTCGCAAATCCCCTTGAGCAAGGGACTAATCACATATCGGTTCGCCGTGGGCTCCAGCCAACCCAGCTGTCTATCCTTAACTGGTCGGTGAATGGGTACCACTGCGGTGGGAAGGTAACAGGAGTCTGTGTTCTGGCGTGATGCCTGATGAAGGGCTGGCCCCCCTTCCACAGATGTAGTCAACATTAGAGTTGTCGCTCCTGGCTTCGGGCTGTGAATCCGGAGATAAGCACCGGCACCCTATAACCTTCTGTAGGTTGGAGTTGTCTCCAGGGGACACTTTACCTTTACCTTTTTTTACCTTCGTGATAGCTCTAGTGTCCTAGGCAATATCAGAAAGTTTAGTTCAGCAGAGCAATAGTTGTGCTGTTCATATTTCACTCGTGACAATAATAGCTCACAGCTTAGTCAAGTGAAATATTATAAGCTTAACATTTCAAAATCAGATGGAAAGCTGAAATAAGTAGCTTATATTAAGAGTACATAATATAAGAGTGTGACAGCTGGACAGCTCTCTGTTATTAGAGCCAAAACTATGTTATGTTCGCTATCGGCTTACCCCCTCCCCAAATTGACACCCTTCTCACTCCGCCCCTACATACTGTATATGGGTATGGGGTCCAAACGGGGGTACGCTCACTCGCTCTATGTTTATGTGCTTAAGCTCGAAAACAAGCAGTACGTTAGCATTGTTTGTGTGTGTTTCGAACTTTAGAGCACAAATATAGCGGGCGAATTCGCTGTGCTGACTGGGGTCCAATTTGGGGAGGGGGTAAGCCGTTAGCGAACAGAGCCTAGTTTTTGCTCTGATAACAGAGTTGGCCAGCTGTCAGTCTTATGTTATGTACTCTTGCTTATATGCATGTGTGGAGTGAAATATGAGTAACCGTGAATATAGGTTGTTCAGAGCTAGTCCATATTATTGCGCTTTTAACGTAGTCCTCCTGGCATTTACAACCAGCCCCTCCCATATTAACGTTTTAAAACCTAGTCATCTGCCCGCTTAAAACCTAATGTCGCCCATATTGCATTTTTCTTGCTCCATCGGACCATTTTTATTCTTGTATATATATTCAATACAAACAAAACCTGTTGTTGTCATTGGTTTACAGGTTGTTACTCGATACGCTGATAACATAGACAGAGTATAATAATGGAGACAGTGATCATTGTTTTTAAAGACAGAAATTTTTCGAAATTTTTTAAATTTTCAGTCTTTTAACACCCCGTGGGTAATTTTTTGTATCGGCCGCTCCCTGCCTGAAAATTTTTGGGAGCGGGAGCCCCCGCACATCCCCCTTTTCCATTAACAGGTTACTCCTGTGAATATTACAGGTTTTGTCCTGTGAAATCTACAGGTTTTGGTATCTCATTTAGGATTGTCCAAAAGTCGAATAAAACTACAGGTTTCTTTGGTATTTCTACAGGAAACTACTGTTAAAAACTACATGTATCCTTTATTTTCTATTGGAAACTCCTGTAGTTTTTCTCTTCAAGAGACCAGTAAAATACACAAAAGTTACTTTTGTGGAAAATACAGGAATATCCGCTAGTGACTGACCGCACAGGAGCACTTTTGTAGAAAACTACGAGAATTCCTATAATTTCTACAAGAGTCTTTTTAAGAGTGATCTCGATAGTGCAAGAAATATTAAATTTTGACTCAAGAGAATATATAATGAATGCTTATCAATGTTCCCACAGCATGTTTCCCGCAGCTTTAAGTACTCGTCATTTTCAGCATACAAATAGACTGATACAGAGGTTGGATGATTTCTTGGGAGTGTATGCTAGAAACGAATCTCAGTTGTTTTTGCTTTCTGGGAGCAAAACAACAACCTAATGCGACATTTTTATTAGATGTGCATCGGGGCCGCCAATATCGAAGATTTTCAAAACTTTTCTTAATTTAGATTTCGCTATAAATTCAGTTAGACAAAATTACTATTGCTGTTTTCATTCAAATTGATCTGGACCAGAAAACAACAGATTTTCAAAATTTTACCCAAAAAATGCCTAGAAAATCGTTATTAAATTCTGGCTCCGGTCGAGCGGGACCGGGTCTGACTACCGGGGCCAGGGATAGGCCCCGGTGCATCCCTGATCTTAAACTTAAACCAAATAATACGTTCGCTGTTCTAAATTAAGCTGAGTTATAGCAAGAGTACATAATAATTAACAAGCGTCACACTCTTAGTTTTAAGGCCGGGGGCATAACGATAACGGCTGACCCCCTACACAAATTAGACCCCAGTGACCCCTCCCACAAATGAGTACCTAGTACACATTTGTGTATGCCAACTCTCTTGTATGTTTATGTGTTGAAGCTCGAAAGTGGCCAGTTGCTGATAGAACGTTTTTGACTTCAACATATAAACATACAAGCTAGTATCATTGTATACTAGGTACTCATTTATGGCAGGGATCACTGGGGTCTAATTTGTGTAGGGGTCTTCAGCCGTTATCTTGCAGATCATCATGTCTCCGGCCTTAATAACTAAGAGTGTGACGCTTGTCATACAGTTATTATGTACTCTTGGTTATACTGACATTTTTATTGTGTCCGTCCACCCACACACGTAGATGTATTCATTTTGAACGCTGATTTTGTTTATATGTTTTCAGTGGAAAAGTCAATGTCTCAGCCTGGCTCCAATGGTCCAAACAATAATCGAATAGCCCAGGAAGCCCTTAAGGAATTTTTTAAAGAAGCTGAAACAGCTGAGAATAGTTTCGCTGAAACGATGATAAACTCTGAGCCTGAATCATGCACGGGGATTAACAGTTCTGCAAAGGACAGCAGTAATCCTTCTCCTCAGTCTGCTCGACTTTCGGCAGACGAAGTCCAGACAAATGGTGACACTGCGTCTGCGGCCAATGCTGAGAGCGACCCAGACAGCTCTGAAATCAGTAAAACCGTCGTCTCAGATGGTCAGTCAGAAACACCGACTCCATTGCCTGTGTCTTCGTCATAGATTCTCTTCTGGATTATGTTCTTGGCCTTCGTTGTCGTGAGTGACTCGTCGTGTCATGGTCTGAGACTGCTCTGGTCTTGTGTAGCGTGCAACATACTATGTGAAATTATCAATTTTTATCTTTTTGTTTCCTGTGAAGTCATAATTTATTTATAATAATGCTATTCTGTTATTAATGTTATTTGCATATATTTGTGTTATTTTCCTCGTACCATTTCCTTATTATTGTAGGCGTGTATGCATAAAATTATATAAGCTCTATTACAGATTGTGTATTCATGATTATGGTTGTCTTATAACACGTACCTTTTCCAATGTATAGGCAAAATGTGTTCGTTTTGTATGTTTATTCAGTTGTATAAAAAATTCTGCTTGTTCGTTTATAGTCGATTAGCTTCTGTAATAATGCATATTAATATCCGTCTCACTCATGAGTTTTTTGTGAAATCTTTGAACCCTTTGCATACTTATGAGTTATATATCTTGTATTTAAACTGCTTTTTGGAAGCCAACTAATAAAACTTTGAATATATTAGTAAAAATTTGTGTAAATACATACCGCTATCTCGTCTCCTCCATATTTGTACACTCACATTATTTTATTCTTTGTTTCTCTTTTTCTCTTTTTCAGTTCCTGTATTTTAACCTATGTATGCATGCTGTATATGTACGTATGATTATGATGTAGGATTTCTTGTTTAACTCAGATTACGTACTGAAATTACGCTACTTTTGGTTGAAAACTTATGAAATCCCCCTTTTCTGTCACTCTTCAAAGGATGGATTATCTTGATCTGAATTGCAGTTCTGAAAGAATTTGTTTATATTATTTGAATTTACTGTTATTATTCACAAATCAGTCCTGAAAAGTGGCAGCGTAAAAATTTCATCAGCAGTTTACCGGTCAATACAATACTTTTTTCCGCTTTAGGGAAGGGGGCAATTTAATGTTGTAAGTGACGAATTTTTCAACCAGTAAGATTAGTTTTGATTAGATGCAATCTATATAAAATGTAAAATGATGTGGGAATTTTTCATCTCGGCCTGGGCTTTTTCTAGGCGAAAAAAAGTGGGGGTGGGGACAGTGGGGGGGGGAAATCTAAAGTGGTCTAAAATCGCTAAAAATGCGGTAAAAATAGCCTGTTTTCTACATATACTGCTATAACTATGCTTAAAAGTGCTCAAAAATTGAGTTTGAGTACCAAAATAGACGATTTTTGACCAAAAAATTCCGGCGAAGCCGGAAAATTTTTGATAATTTTGACCAAAAATCCTTAAAATTTGGCATTTTCTGGGCACCTTATAGTGAGTGGGGGGGAAGCCCAAAAAAAGTGGGGGTGGGGCCGAGTGGGGGGGGGAACCCAAAAAGTGAAGGGCCCCCCCCCCCCCCCACTAAAAAAAGCCCAGTCGGCTGTGCTTAAATATTGCCAAAACCTCTCAATTTCGGAAAATTCTGTATTTTTCGATTCTCAAGAAGTGTCAACTGGAAGTCAACAAGTGGAAACTCTTCTCTTTTGTTGTCGGTTTTGCCAAGAAGTCTATATAGGCGCGGGTGGTTTAAAAGAAATCTGAAATGCATTTTTTGCTTATTGTCCGTCCATCTAAATTAAACACGGTGTTTAGCTTCCTTTAGCTAGCGAAAGGCTGGTTTTAAAATTTATGTTTCCTTTAGCTTTTTATATCAGTTTTTCGCAAAAGCTGCTACAAAACTGCAACAATTTTTGATAGCAGGCTGTTGGGTTTTCTTGAAAATATAAAAAGTACACTTGCAGTTGAAAGCTTTTTTAACTTTCAGCCTCAGTGAATGTAATTATATTACATCGGATTGTTAGATTGTTCAAAAATATCACTACGACTATGATCTGATGGAGCAGTTGCTCACGTGATTCTAGCTTTCGTGTATAAGAACTTTTGCATTATTCTGCAATAGATACCGCTGCAGTCATTTATATTTTGCCAAAACTTTTCTCAGGATTAGACATGGGGTGTGGACAAATATTATTAGGCGGAAATACGTTTAGAGTGCCATTCAAATTATTTGGGCATAGGCTTGTAAAATTTATTGACAAGTATACAACTTACAACTGTCAATTGCTTATTGTCAAGAGATGTAATAGTTAATTGATCTATTGATTTTAACATTGTTCAAGTTTGTACTAGTTTTAAAAAATTATAACTGTCTATCAATTTATATACATAATGTTGTATCAGTAGATGCCGGTAGGCTTTCTCCAATCCAAAAGTGGGGGGAACGCACAACGAGCTAATATGAATCGCTAAAAACAGTGAAATAAAACTATTTCCTTAAAAATATAAAACATAGCTAAATTTAAAATTTATACATGTATATATAGGCAAAATTAATGAGCCCTACAGTTTTTGCCTATTTTCAAAATTAAAGATTTCAGAGCAAAAAGTTATGGCAGAGTTGGAAAATTTTTGCTCAAATTCGAATATCCTTAAATGGGTGAACCCAAAACTTCTTCAACGTGTCAATTTGTGTAATTACTTTTAATGAGTGTAGGGAAGACAGGAAAAGTGGAAGAAGAAACTGTTGATGGGGGCTTACCCCAACCATACTAAAGAAACCCAAGGGAAAACATTCTCTATCGTGGAAAGCTACGTATTCATTCTAATCATTCTAATGTTATATATATTTACAGCTTTACAAATTTGTGAAATCTTTTCAGAACGTCACAAATTTTGGAATATTCATTTTGCGAATATGAGGGGACATACGGACATATATATATATATATATATATATATATATATATATATATATATATGTAGAGAACGGGGAATTTTTACTCCTTTTTTGGCAATTGTAGACCACTTTGAATTCCCCTCCCCCCACCTTGCCCCCCCACTTCCCCCGGTTTTTTCACCTATAAAAATCCCAGTATATATGCTATAAAGTATGCTACTTGTTAAAAGTTTCCTTAAGGTGGTGATTCCCTTTGGTCACATAAAGTTTGCACCATTATTACTCATTCACTACTTTGATTTAAGAAGCCATTTTTATATGAAAATGTAGCTTGACATTTTCTCTTTTTAACGCATGCACGAAACTAATGTTGCTTTTCTAAAATATTTTTAACACATTTTAGAAGAAGTATAATTTTCCAAAATTTTTGCAGACTCAACTAAATTTTTTCGCGAGACATCGGTTATATCATTCGATACCTCCATCAAATAGCTGGGGACGATTTTTTTATTTATTGTGAAATAGCTCTTCGTTATAGAGAAATACGCTGAAATGTGTGCGTGACCTGTATTTTGCCTACTTTTTCCAAATTTGTCAAGCGATTACTTTAGCTAGAAAGCAGCAATCGGTTCAACTAAAAAATCGTCCCTGGGTATATTTGTGCAGAACACATTTGTTCAGTAGCAGCCCTCCACCTTGCACGGTGAATGCTCCACAATCTTTGGAAAAAAATTGGTCGTGGCTTTGCAAAAACTACATTTTTTATGATAACAGCCCACAGGATAGAAGTTGGAAGACGATCATGCGCCGGATTATTTGTCCCTATGAGACCTTCAGATCGACGCCCTTAGTTTGATTTTACGGCTTGCGTAGTTCAAGGAATGTTGGATTATTTGATTTCTGCAAAGATGACAAAGTTTTCGACGCCAAAACAAGAAAATCGGCTATATCTCACGGTAGAGAAAAGTTAGAAACTTGCTTTAAAAAGCAAAAATGTGCAGCTCAATGAGATCTTTCGAAAGACTATGGGCATAACTGTATAGCAGCTGCTAAACGTTCAGAAATTTGGAAAAACCACTCTGACCGGAAATCTCGAATTTTTGAATCGGGATTGCGCGGAGGGTGTTAGAACGCTAAAAGAACTTATTTCGGAAAGTTTCATCAAATTTCATGTTGATTTACTTCGCCAAATAACAATATGTGCCCAAAAGGAATCACCACCTTAAGTTTTAATTAATTTGAATTTGAATTAGAATTAGTTTTTGGATAGCCTAGCTTTCAGTAGTGTTTTCTTTTTCGCTTGAAATCTGCATGTATCAATAGAAAACATCTAGAAAGCGAAGTGTCGTAAACTTATTTTTGAGTTTTGAAAAAATAGTCTTATAAATGCATCCAAGATTGGGTGCTAGAAGTTTGCTGGTACATCAGTTTCTGGGTCTGGCTATGCATTATATTCAATGTATACATTCTTGTTGTCAGTATCGATATATATTTGATGGCTTTTATTCTGACATTTTCTACAGTTCTTATTTTGAAACTGTCCTTTCTGCCCCTCTTCGCAATTGAATTCTGTGAATTTAGATGTTGGATTCTTGTAATTTGTTGTCAACTCTAAATCATATTAGATACGCATGCTTTCTGCGCTTCGTACCTAAAATTATTATTATTCTTATTATTATTTGGTTTCCCAAGGCAACATTGTTTTAATAATTCCTTGAGATCAGTACCCATCTTTCATCTCATGCGCGCTGTAAAACATCTATATATTTTAGATTGTTTGTATTTCTGAGATTCGAAATTTTAATCGACTGACTGAATTAACTGAGTTTTATATTGACTGTGCATTTGACGTCAAAATTAGTTGCATCCGTATTTCGTATTTGGTTTGAGTACAGACACAGCCAAAAGTGTATAAGATAGTATCTTGAATTCCAGTAAGCGTTAGTATTGACAACTCCGTAGAATTTCACATCCAGTTAACTTCTGTAGGTACTGTTTTATTTTGCATTTTTGGTTTTATCTGTATATTGTATTTATCTCGGAGCGAGTTTATTTTGTCATTGCGTTGTAGGGTTCGTGAACCCGGCTGCTTGCGTGTGTGATCATGTTGCTGAGAATAAAGGAATGGAGTGGCTTTGCTAAAACACGGGGCCGTTTGCACCAAACATGATTAACGGCCTTGTTCGTGAAAAATTTTATCTTTTTCTTTTCATTTTAGCAAGATTTATCCCTGCACGTTCGGAGTAATAAGGTCTGGGAAACAGGTTTGGTGTAAGCGGCTGAACATCTAATTTGAGAAAATGCTTCTGGACGACTGTGGTTAGTTTCGTGAAAGCTGCAATTTAGCATTTGCACTTGGATGCAAGTCCGTAAGGATTCGAATGGCACTAGGGCGCTTGCAAAATGCAGATTCATCTGGTTGAACACTATTAGAAAAATTTCAGTTAAGGTCGCACTTCCCTTACATTCAGTCCACTTTGGAAAGCTGTAACTTACCCAATATTGAGAGTTATAAATTAAGCCACATATCAAAATGAAGCTTTACATCTTCTGCGTCGTTTGGTATATATTACTGAAACGTGTCTACCTAGTTTGTATTGGTTGCAAACTTACCAAAAGTAGCCACAATTTTCGACCAAAATTTTTTCTGAAAAATTTTTACGCAACAGGAGAATGGCCGTATCCAATGTGTTTCTGAGATAATTTGCCATGGACGGTCTTTCGATTTTGCCAAAATATCGTTTCAGTATACAGAAATTGAGCATTTTATTAAAATTTGGCATTTTATCCAACTTTAAAAATCATTGCTGTTGATTGGAGGCTGATAAAGAGAAAAAGAAAAAGCGTCCCGGGCAAATTATCCAAACATACTACGTGTAGTATATCTTTTAGATCCACCCATTGGTTACGGAGCAATCTTCGGTCAAAAAATTTTGGCCGCAATTTGACAAAATCAGTTATTCGCCCAGAACTTTAGGCTTATTCAATGTACAGTGCTCTAGCCTCTGTTGAAGCTCTTTGAGTATAAATGTGTCTACACTTGCAGTGTACACTGGCTCCAATTAGACAAAACCTGTTTTCAGCAAAATCAGATCGTGTCAAAAATAACCAATTTTCGAGCAAAAATGTTTCAAAAATTCACTGCTCAAAAACGATAAGAGCTAGAGACTATTGTCAAAGTTGTAGAGCACATAATAAGCTTTTAAATGATTATAGTAGCTGGGCACAATTTTCTATATATAGTTCTAGAACTTCAAATTTTTGTTTCTCACTGTGCATGAATGTTATGAAGCTGGAGTTTTTTTACAGGACGTTTATTATCATTCCCGATGCATTTTCTGAAAATTTGAATGAAATCGGGCAATAATTGCACTTTCTGCAACTATTTATATCAGCGCACGTAAGGGGAGCACGACCTTAAATCGCATTGGTAGATGATCAATTAAAATTGTTTTGCTATGTCACAAAATATGACCCATCTTAGCCTATGCAGTCTGAGGACCAGTCCAAGTTCCAACAGAATCTGTCATTGCTACTGTATGGATTAGATCCCGCAAGGATAATTTTAAAATACATTTTAAAAATTTTTGGAAAAGATATCCGCCACTCACAAAGATTTAATCATAACATAATTAAAGACTGCACTTTTGGGCGGGGTGGGCTCCCTGGTTTTCCAATGGATATTGCTGAAATATGTTACGGCAAATGTTAGACATATCAATTGAAAATTACCGTTAGGTGATAGATAGCTAGTTAGAGTAGCAGAGTGCTCCATCTTGGTGCAGAATTTTTAGTTATATCAAGAGTACACAATAGATAAGAGTATGACAGCTGGCAGCTTCTCTGTTATCAGCTGCAGGTACATGCTCTGCACGCTAACGGCTTACCTCATACACAAACGTGTACCTAGTGACCCCCCCCCACAAATCAGTACCCAGTACACGTTTCTGTACGTTCACTCGCCGTATCTTTACGTGTTAAAGCTCGAAAACACAACGCCTGCGAGCGTCTAATTTGTGTCTGCTTCGAGCTTTAGAACGCTAAGATAGCGGCCAAATTCGTTTGAAGTGAGCATACACGTTTGTGGGGGGGGGTCAGCCGTTAGCGTGCAGAGCATGTACCTGCAGCTGATAACAGAGAGCTTGCCAGCTGTCACACTCTTATCTATTATGTACTCTTGGTTATATCAAGAGTACATAATATAAGAGTATGAAACTCTTACACTAGCATGTACAAATCATGCTAGGTATGCTCGGTTCATTAACTCGGGACCCCCCCCCCCAACTTCCGGGGGGGGGGGGTCCCACTTTGCACTAATTACACGCTTTCATATAAGCGTGTGTCTGCTCGCTGATTGGCCCACTAGCCTAAGACTTACTGTAGGTAATTTATTAGTTAGTTTAAATAACTAATTATAACTTTAATTAGTTTAGTACAATCAAAAAACTAATTCGACAACTTTGTAGCATTTTGTATGCTCTTTCCAATGATACAAAAATTGTTGCACATTACATTCCTGCGATTTTTTGTATTGTGCAACAATTTTTATATCATTGGAAAGGGCAGAAAAAATGCTATAAAGTTGTCGAATTAGTTTTTTGATTGTCCTAACCTAATTAAAGTTATAATTAATTATTTAAAATAACTAATAAATTACCTACAGTAAGCCTTAGGCTAGTGGGCCAATCAGCGAGCAGACACACGCTTATATGAAAGCGTGTAATTAGTGCAAAGTGGGACCCCCCCGGAAGTTACGGGGGGGGGGGGGTCCCGAGTTAATGAACCGAGCATACCTAGCATGATTTGTACATGCTAGTGTAAGAGTTTCATACTCTTTATTATGTACTCTTGGTTATATATATAAAAGTGGTTTAACAAAAATTGCAATTTTCTTTGTCTTCGCTCAAACAAAATTTGAATTTGGCCGAGCTTGGAAACAGAGTTAGAAAAAGACAGAAAATTTCTTAACTAGGAAGGACACTTCAGTTGGGCCGTATGATTATAGTTCTAATTTTACCAAAGCCAACTAGGGGCTGATTCCTTAAAACTCTGCTAATACTGTATGTCTATGGCCTGCTGCATTGAGGTCCAGCAGATGTAATAATAAGAAAGAAATAACTAAAGTTTATAATATTGCTACTGTTAACTCTTAGCTCCCAAACGCTTTGAAATGAAGGCTCAAAATGAGCAATAGTCTGAACCCGGTCCGAATTTTGAGTATGAGGTTGCTCCCCGAGGGAGATCAACAAATTCCTCCAGGGGACGTGCACGGTGCACGTGATCATAGAAAATTATTTCGCTTAATATTGCTTGTATTGAGATGTTTGTATGCCTTACCAAACCCTAATCTTGCCAAAATCCCGGCTTGGACTGAAACGTAAACTGCAAAAGTTCTTGCTCTGTGTTAGATTAAGCAGAGATTTTAGCCAAGACCAGGGTTTCGGCAGTTGGGATTTTGGAACAGCATACATGGAGCAATGGATAAGAGCATAACAAACATTTAAAAAGTAAACGTCGAAAAGAATTATTTGCAAGCCTACAGTTATGGCATTAGCTAAAGCTACCTATTCCTGATAAAGTGAAATTGTTAAACATGTTTACAAGTTACCAGTAAAATGTCATTAAAATGTTATTGCGATTGATGGAGAGTAAGCAAAACACAAAAACGAAATTTGAAAACTGTGCCTCAATTCTTGCGACGCTAACAGCGGAAGATGAAACTTTCCCACGGCCTCAGTGTGAGCGAAAGCCTGTTTCATTTGGAAAGTACATAGCACGGGCCAAATAGCCCCGGCTAAATTTTTCTGTGAATACCAAAGCTAACTTGGCCTGCACTAAAGTTAGCACAGACCAAATTTCAGAATAATTAGTCCGTGCCAAACTCTTAGCCATGGCTAAATTGATACAGCACTCTGTATACTAGAGGCCTGCATTACGGTCAGCGGGTTGGGCCGAGCGGTCCGACGGCCAAAGTTCACAGGCCGGGCCGGGCCGCGGGTCGAGTTTTCGGTCTGCTCCCATAATTTTTGCCAGATTTTACTGAAGAAAAAATGACTCAAATCTTCAGCTCGAATGAATTTCGTGCTTCTTAATTATGTTTCTTACTTTTCAGGAACTAGTTTCAGTATTTTCATATCATAAATGTTACCCTGTATTCTGTTTAAATTAGACAGTGAATTAAATTGTTAAATAAATGCTGGATATCCTTCAAATTTTAACGTTATCTGTATAATAAGTACATATGCTTATGCTCGTTTCTTGATTCGCGAAAAGGCCTAGTCAAAAATTATCGTTTCAAATGTTGTCCAGTACAACCCTGTGGTTCAAAACATTCGGAGCAAGCACTTCAAGCTGTTAAAATTCGGAACAATCAATTTAAACTGTTAATTGCAAAAGTTGGTGCTCAAACTTAATGTCATATCTCTCAAGTCATTGATGCAATTTTTAGGACTACAATACAGGAACTTCAAACTGAATTTCAATAAAAAATTTGGGAATTTTTTGAAATTTTGCACTTTCTGAAAAAATAGAAAATTTCGCGGGCCGGGCCGGCAAGCCGAAAAATTTGACGGTCTGGGGCCGCGCGGGCCGAAACCTTTCACGGGTCGAGAAAAATGTTTTCTTTTCGGGCGGGTCGAGAAAAATTTTTCACTGGCCGGGCCGGGCCGCAAAAATTCGGCCTACATTCAGGTCTCTACTGTATACGGCGGCAAAACTGATTGCTGGTTGCGCAGCCTTGTCCGTAATCTTGTTATGCTTTACTATCAAAACTTTTGTTTGGTCTAACACCAAATTTTATGTGTGGGTTGCCCAGTTTGTGTGCACCATTTGCGTGCACGAAAGCGTGTTGAGACTATAATTTTTATAATATTTTATATAATTCCCAATCTGTCACAAATCCCTTCGCATTGATTCGCATTCATGCGCAAGCGCATCCCAGAAGAATTTTCTAGCTTCACTAACGAATAAATAGTTTGATTGTTTATTTTATTTTTGATACATAAAATCAGATTTGTTCAGCACACTGTTACCGTGTTAGATGAGCTGGAGCCTCGTCCGGCAAGTAGAATCAGTATTTAGGCAAAGTTTGAAGATACCGTATGTTTTCTGGTAGCAATTTCATTAAAGGTCAGCCCACTCTCATTTATTCTCACACTTACGCAACGGTTACCGCAGGAGTTTTTTTATTTTATCTCCAAACTTTGATGAGATAGCTATGACTACCATTTTAAGGTGTTTTACGTCGAAATTCCAAAGTAGACATTACATAATTATTTAATGGAAGCAGCTCTCCACACTCGTTTTGAAAATGGATTTGGAGGCTGTAGTAAGCTATCAACATTATCTTTGCAGAAACCGTGTCTTAACCATACGTGTACTTGGGGGGGAGGGTTGGGTTCGGGGGGTTCACCACCCCCCCCAGCCCGGGAGCTCATCCCCCGCGCGGGCCCACACCCCCCCCCAGAGGCCGGATTTTTCCGTTTTTTTGGGCAAAAAACGGAAAAATTCGGTTTTCGGCGGCCCTCTGCCGCCGGGTCACCCCCCCCCCCCCCGAGAATTTCCCCTCCTGCACATGTCTGGTCTTAACCTATGCAGAAGAATCAAAAGCTTGGGTGTGATAATCTATGCCGAAAACGTCAGATGTCAGAAAGATATACTAGAATATTTTTAAAATTCAAGTCAGAATCGTTATCATTGAAGCAATATATAAGTACGAAACATAGTCAAAAGTAAAAGGGGAAAATTGAAAATTCAATGCAAATTGTAAATTTTCCAGTGAAATTAGCCCAAAATTTAGCAATAAATTCGAACAAAAGTGACTGTTGACCCGCTCCGACCGAAAACATGGAACCAAAACCAATGTAAAGATATGAGTAGCCTCAATAAAGATGAATTTAAGTTAAAGAAGATTTGCTAAGGTCCTAGAGTGTGTACATGTAAATCTCGCCTAACTCGCTTACCCCTAAACAACTACAAACGCGCCGGCAATCTATATTAGTACCGTGAGTTTACTGGTTTTATGACAAAAAATTATGGAATTAACAAAACAATGAAACTGAATTTTACAGTTCAAGAACACGAAACTTCAAAGGCCAACAATTATTCAAAACAAAAGAAAACGGAAAAACAAACCCAAAGTACAGACAAGGGGAGGAGAAGGGGGTCAGCCCCCGAAAGAGATTCCCAAAATTAGACGGTCGGCAAGAACTGCAGAGAGAACAAAATGGCCCGACCGCATTCCACCAAGACGTAAGAGAGACTTACTTTTTCACTCAATTTTAGATTATGGAAAATTAGCTAAGGAACCAAGGTTCCTTTCCTACACAAGAGTACAATTTACATTTATCGTTTGTAAAGATAACGCTGCATTTTAAGTGCATTTAAATGAAAATCAAGGAGAATATCGGAAAATACTTCACACCAGGTACCCAGTATGCACTGACCTGAAAGTCGAACTTCGGGTACCCACGACCCCGGGTATTCTGATACCCGCGCCGCGACCTAGTTCCAACTCTGCGTAAAATGTCACTGAATATTTAGATAAAATAAATTTCATTTTACTCAAATCAAAGTTCAGTACTCTTTTAGGTGACAGTGCTTATCAACCATTAAATCTAGGTTAAGTTGCTATCCCGTTTTAACTTGCTATATATCTTTAACCAACGAATTTATCCCATGATTACGACTTAAACACGAGTTTACATATGGTCTATAGTTCTGCAAGCTTGGTTAAAAGTTACATTGAAATGAACCTTAGAGTATAGCCCCCTCCTTAGCATATATCCCTATCCGTGCCTAATCCTATTTACTAGTATCCTCTGTCCACTCATGATGAAATTATTATTTCTTGTTTGTTTATGACAAACTATATGTCTTCATTTAACGTTCTTATCAGTCCCCGAAGCGCCAATTCAGGTCATTCTGCTTCATTAATGGACTAAATTAAGCATCATTTACGACACAATAGAATCCCACTGAAGTATAATTAATTGGGTTACAGCTAACTGATTAGTCTCTTCTCTGAGACACCTGCCACTTCAAAACTAAGCTATTGAACATATAAACACTGTAGCCGAACGTAAAACTTGAGATTACTCTGTGATAACACGTGCATGTAAAATACCAATGCAATAGCGATATTCACCTTTGTCTCATGGAAACTGCCAAAGCGTTAGTTGCTATTTTTGTCTTGGTGCCCAGCAATTTAGGTTCTCGTTGAAGATCTCTATTATATATGCTGCCCTTCGCAGTTCATAAGGTGGGCAGAAGGCGGGGAGGCGAGGATCATAGTTGCAATTACGATAGTGTCGAATAAGGTCTTAAGTATTCACCGAGAACTGGATGGCTAACTACATGTAGTGAGTGACTGACCAGATCAACTTACCCGGTAATTTGGTTCATTCATTGATACAAACTTACCCGGTTTCATCTGTGCTGTGTCAGTCTTGATTTTGGTTAACTTTGTTTTAGCTACAGTATGTAGTTCTGCCAGAAAGACCAATGCGCCGTCCGTTTGAAATAGTGGTAATCATGAAAAAAGCTGCCCACGACACGTGTCGTAGTAGACCCATTGCGGTGTAGCGGTGTAACTTTATCAATGTGAGCTTTATTAATTAAGCTAGGGAAAATTTGTTAATGCATACAACAAAAGAGATTCCGATTCCACCATCATTTGATTAGAAGGAGAAAACAATGGTTGCATATTTTGACAGATCAGCTTGTAAATGTAGATTAAACATTTGCAGGACCCATCCAAACTTTCTCGTAAATACAAAACCGTACCTCTCATTCTATAGCCCTGTTGAACTAATCGGTTTGTAAATTAAAATGTTTGCATAGCAATATATAATGTAATCTAGAAATTGTTTACATTTCCTTTGGAACGAAGTGATCCCTCTTTATAGTGGTGAATGGTGGTTGTATCCTTTTTGTGCAGTGTCATTTGAAGCGCTATAGCTGTCGCAATTTTTGGAGTTAGAAAAAGGTCTATTTTACATCATGTTTAAATATTGATGTTTCAAACCAGCAAAATTTTTGTGCTACGATGTAGAGGACATGTAATAATACCAGGGACATTTTTGAATTTTGCGCCAGCGGCTCTTAGTGCTCCAGAAAATCCGCCAAATGTGTAATCCATAGGGTTGTTTTAGAGAAATCGTTGTTTATTGGAATTAGTTGCTATTATTTGTTAATTTTAAGATTAAGCAATGTATCTTCACGTCAATTTTGTTATATTGACATGCTGGACTTTGACCAGGAAAATGTGTTTTTTGCATGGAATCATGAATTTTCAGCATCTTTTACAATATAATAGTTAAATACACTATGCAGCAGTAATATTATAATTTAGGGGTCTTTCCCATTATCCCCCCACACACCTCCGAAGAAGTACCGAAGAAGCACAATTTGACTTATTGAGTTGAAATTTGGTGGAGGTAGGTTTTTGGACCTGCTGATTTCATAAATGAAAAAATTTTAAAATTTTAAAATTTTTTTAAAATTTCAAACTTTTAGTTTGGTGAGGGGGGACCAAGGGGAACCGAAAAATTTTTCGAAAAACATTTTGCTGAAAACATCCTTACAGGGGTTTTCTGGGGCGCTGATCACGAATCTGAAATCGGTTCTTCGATTCGGCTTTTCGTTCTCAGGATAAGCTTACATCTTAAGCTTAAATCTTTAGCTTATATTAAGCTAATGAAAAGCTGAATCGAAAAACTGATTTCAGATTCGTGATCAGCGCCCCAGAAAACCCCTGTAAGGAAGTTTTCAGCAAAATGTTTTTCGAAAAGCTTTTCGGTTCCCCTTGGTCCCCCCTTACCAATCTAAAAGTTTCAAATTTTAAAAATTTTTGAAAATTTTAAAATTTTTGCATTTATGAAATCAGCAGGTCCGAAAACCTTCCTCCACCAAATTTCAACTCAATCAGTCAAATTGTGCTTCTTTGGTACTTCTTTGGAGCTGTGGGGGGGGGATAATGGGAAATACCCTAATTTAGAGTTACTGAATATCTATTTCCTAAGGAAAAGCGATTCGCCTTTGCTGTATGGAGCAGGGTTTGTGTGCATTGTGATAAATAATATGTGGTAGACAATATCTAATAAACCGTATTGTAGTGAGGAATTGATTTCTGTCAATTTTCTTTAGGTGCTCGACGTCTGAGCCTGAGCTTGATAGTTGATATATTAACAAGAGCACATATATTAAGCACATATAGTGTGTGATAGCAGCAGGTAGGCATGGGCAAGGGTCCAAAAAATTGGACCGGGTACCCGGCACTACCCGAAGCTCTATGTCGGGTAATTGCCACACTACCCGGGTACCCGACTTCGGGTACCCACCCGGGCACCCGGGTACCCGAGCAGTTTTCGGATACCCGAAAACAAAATTGGTATTTTAAACCTGTTTTACGTTTGCTAAAACTAAACCGAATTTATTATGTCATATTGCAACTTAATTCTTCTTTAGAATTAAGTTGGCAGTCCTCTAGTGACTACAGGCAAAAGGTATTAAGTATTTGGTTCCATTCCATACAACTTTTTGGAATACGGTGACAATGGAACTCTCGGTCCAACTACGGTAGAATTCAAAAATAAAATCGTAAAAAGAGATGTCCAGTTTTTGCTTTAGATATTGATATATAGAATTAATAAAATTCTTTCCGGTGACAAACTGAATTTGGAATGCAAGCAGACGTTTAAGGTGGTGATTCCTTTTGGGCACATATTGTTATTTGGCGACGTAAATCAAGATGAAATTTGATGAAACTTTCCGAAATAAGTTCTTTTAGCGTTCTAACACCCTCCGCGCAATCCCGATTCAAAAATTCGAGTTTTCCGGTCAAAGTGGTTTTTCCCAATTTCTGAACGTTTGGCAGCTGCTATGCAGTTATGACTATATTCATTCGAAAGATCTCATTGAGCTTCACATTTTTGCTTTTTAAAGCAAGTTTCTAGCTTTTCTCTACCGTGAGATATAGCCGATTTTCTTGTTTTGGAGTCGAAAACTTGTCATTTTCGCAGAAATCAAATAATCCAACATTTCTTGAACTACGCAAGCCGTAAAATCAAACTAAGGGCGTCGATCTGAAGGTCTCACAGGGACAAATTATCCGACGCATGATCGTCTTCCAACTGCTATCCTGTAGGCTGCTATCATGAAAAATGTAGTTTTTGCAAAAACACGACCAATTTTTTTTCCAAAGATTGTGGAGCATTCACCATGCAAGCTGGAGGGCTGCTACTGAACAAATGTGTTCTGCACAAATATACCCAGGGACGATTTTTTAGTTGTCCCGATTGCTGCTTTCTAGCAAAAGTAATCGCTTGACAAATGTGGAGAAAGTAGGCAAAATACAGGTAACGCACACATTTCAGCTTATTTCTCTATAACGAAGAGCGCTTTCACAATAAATAAAAAATCGTCCCCAGCTATTTGATGGAGGTATCGAATGATATAACCGACGTCTCGCGAAAAAAATTACTTGAGTCTGCAAAAATTCTGGAAAATTATACTTCTTCTAAAATGTGTTAAAAATATTTTACAAATGCAACATTAGTTTCGTGGCATGCATTAAAAAGAGCGAATGTCAAGCTACATTTTGATATAAAAATGACTTCTTAACTCCAAGTAATGAATGAGTAATAATGGTGCAAACTTTATGTGACCAAAGGGAATCACCACCTTAAGACTGATTTTCGAAAACGCTAATGTTGTTAATGGTGTCAAATTTAATATAAATTCAACTGTCTCAGAAAATCAGTGCTACGATTTTAAAATATTTTTTAAAATTTCTGTTCTCAAGAATGTTAAATTTCTCAAAAATCGTCACGAACCCACAAATCATGAAATGAACAAACACAATATTGTATCATTTGATTTTACAGGATGGATCGAGCTGGTCGTAAGGTTTTTCGCAAAGTATAGTGTAGTAGTGTAGCTACATAGTGCAGACCATAATAGAGCAGGATAAAGGCTGTGTTCAATATAACTCAAGTCGAGTTTAATTTCCCGAAAAGGACTGGATTTGGTATCATGGATTTCCGATTTTCACAAAACTTTTAGGTTTTGCGAAATTAGTGTTTTTCAATTCGCAGAGGGGACCAGAAACCAGATACTTTTGTCACAGACTTTTCTTTTCTGAAATGTTTATATAAAGGTTATCGGGGCACTGAACAGCATATAGTTCAGCATATATAAGCTGAACTATATGCTGTTGTACGCTGAAAATGGAGCTTACACTAAGCTAACGAAAAATTAAATCGAAAAACAGTTTTCAGATTGTGTTCCGCGTCCCCGAAAACCCCCACATGAAGAACATCAAATTTCGCGAAATCAAAAACTGCGATATATATTCGAGCTCAGGGTGGTTGAAAACATGCCCATAACAAATTTTAGCTCAATTGGTCAAGTTTTAAAAGTTGTCGGTGTTGGAGGTTGAATTGGAACTTCTAAATCCAGTTCGGTTTTTTCGGTTTTAACTGGATATCGATACCCGAAGCAAGACCCGGGTACCCGACTAGACTAGGTAGGCTCTTTGCTATCAGCTGCTGCTTGGGTGATGCTCCGGTTGCGCGTTGCCAAAGTACGGCTCAGCAGCTAGTGTCCACAAAAGAGAGCTGTCGCACTGTTATATATTATGTACTCTTGATCTTAATACAATAATTAGGTATCATTGGCGATAATTCTTTTAGCATGCACACATTGACTACAAGCTTGACTAGATTATACAGTAAGTATTTGATTCAGTGTTTCTTCCTTCGCTGTTGCCGTCTATTTTTCAGCAAACCGTGGCCCAGATGTTTCGCCCTCTGCGTTGATAATCAGCGATAGAGAACGTCTGAAAAGTGGAATTTAGGCCTTTTCAAAAATAAGTAGATTAAAGTTAAAATTTACTAACTCGTTTAACTACATTCAAGTTTGACTTTTACTCTTTTAATTATTTCATGAATGGAACTCTGATTAACTCTTTCAAAAACAGTCTCAAAGATTACACAGCGCCGTACGCTAATTACTCCAGAGTTACGATTACTAAGAAGAAGTAATCTACAGTAAGTTGCTGCTAAACTAAGCTGAAGCGAAATTTATTAATAGTCTCCTACCAGCCGCTTCATGGAGCATTCCTTCGTCTGTTGGTATCATGAAATTAGCTGGAGGAAGGCCCATTTCAGGATGAGGTTGTGGAGGGGGCGGAGGTCCAACGTCGGCATGGGGGAACATTTCGGCACAGTAGAAGCCAAGATGGCCTGGACCCTGATAAAACTCTCCTCTTGCCATACCATCTAAAATAATTATGCTTAGACTAGTGGCTAATCACAGCATTCACAGAGAGCGATTTGAACGAAGCAACCCATTTTGTTGATGGACAATTAATTAGGATATGTGGCAATGTTAACAGGTAAAAACTTGAGCATTTTGTGTATTTTTTGATTAATTTAAAAAATTGCCATTTGCCAACATTTTCGGAAAACTTTTAAAATAATTTGACCAAATATTTGTCTTCCTTCTTAAGGTACAGAGATCGAGAGAGATGCAAGGAGCAGGATACAATATTTTTTAAACCCGGAAGTTATCAAACACACTATGATACCATGAAACTTCAGCTAGCTTAGTGATAACTTTCTCCAATACAACAAATACCAATATATTATTATTATTATTATTATCACACTTATTGGCAGTGAAAGTACGTAGTATTTTCCGCAGAAATATCACTAGCTACATTTTATCTTCAATGTGGATTATTTATGTAGTTGGGGTGATTAAGAGATCTTGTTAAGCAAACGTCGGGTGGCATTATTGGCCCGAAACTGAAATTGAATCTTTAGTTGAATAATAATTACTCTAAACCTCACGTAGTTTAATCCCAGGTTACGCAACTAGCATGATGTGCTAATGCTTAGGTTAGTCTCAAGGAGAGAAGCGAATGAAGGGATTACGGTAGAAGGATTTAGCACTCAAGCGTCTAAGCCTGAAAGCTAAGACTGAAATAAAGCCAAATCTCCATATTATGATGGAAGTAGGGATCTTTTGCAGCTGTCTAGAGGCTATTGATCGCTTTATATCAAACAAAAATTTATGTCTTTATGATAAGTGGGATAAACAGTGAGTCTCCTCTCTTGGAAAGGAAATGAGCAAGAAATGCCACCCATCAAATCGCCCCCCTGTGGCTTTTCCCAAACACTGGACACAAAAGTTGGAAATGAAATTTATATGCACGCATAAGGAATCCCTCTCTCTCTCTCAGCTCAGTTTATATATTTTGTGTAAATATTTCCTCCCTGTGCCGTATTCACAAAAATCCTAATCCTGATATATTCCTTCCAATACCCCTTGATAAAAAAGAAATAGATTTATGGAAAATAAACTGTTTTCAGAAAAGCATAGTTCTATAGAAAGTATAGGGTCTATCATTAATAAGAAAAATGCGTCGTAGTTAACGCTCCAGAAAACCCCTGTGTGGTATGCTAAAGCTTTCAGCAAAATCGGGAACAAGCTTTCTGATCATATTGGGTCCCCCTGGTGATTCTTTTGTATTCGCACACCTATGTCTAAAATTAGCAAAATTTAACCAATTGAGCTCAATTTGGTATGGGTGTGTGCATTTAACACATTTGTGATCGATCTCTGACAAAAATTTAAAATTTAAAAAATTTAAATTTTTAAGTTTTTTAAGGGGGGACCAAGGGGAACCAAAAATTTTTTGTCTGCGATTTCGCTGAAAGGTAGCATAAAGGGTTTTTAGGATCGCTGAAAACTAAACTAAAAACCTATTTTCGATCTAACTTTTCGTTAGCTTAGTAATAAGCTAAAGATAAGCTTAACTTTTAAGCTTATTTCTATCCAACGAAAAGTTGGATTGAAAGAGACCCTAAAAGCTCCCATATGCAACTTTTCAGCAAAATCGGAAACAAAACATTTTTTGGTTCCCATTGGTGCCCCTAAAAACTTAAAAATTTACATTTTTAAAAATTTTAAAATTTGGTCACAGATCGATCAAAACTGTGTGCACTCATACCAAATTTGAGCTGAATCGGTTACGTTTTGCAAATTTCAGACACAGGTCAGCGTATACGTTCCCCCTAATACTTAAAAGCTATTAGTCGAAAAATCAAAAGTTAGGCCTAGGGGAAGAAATCCATTTTCCAATCTCTATGAAAGCGGATATGAGCAGATAAATATAGTTTGACCTTACAATGCTGTTGCATTATCAATTTTACATGAAACTATAGATTAACCACGGTTGAAATTCCGTTGTTGCAAAGCTGTAAGTTTGGTTTATCGTATCGTTCATTGAGTTTACCTTTAACCAAAATTAGAAAGACTATATAATGTATTATATTATTATTGCATTTTACGTTAAATATAACGTTTGATGTAGTGCATGTAGTGTAAATTTAATCCAGGTTAACAGTTTTGTCATATTAATCCTTCAAGGAAAGACCGTTTTTTGCGACGAACCTTGAAAAAGATGTGGATGTAAAAGTGCAGCATCGTCCCGATGCCCACCGTTGGCTCCCCTTCGTCTGGAAGTGGGTCTGAAACCTGTTCCATATCTCAGCTGTTTCATACGTCTTTCCTTGGATCGTCTATTCTGGAACCAAACCTGAAATTAGAACAACAGAAAATCTCTGAAATGCTAAATCCATGAAATGATGGAAAATGACAATTATAGTCCACAAACATTTCCCCAATTTTCGCAGTACAGTCAGGACAAAGAAACACACCTACTGTTGTTGTAATCCCAATTCCAGACCTATGCTGTTGATGTTGAAGTTATACATTAGGTAGGAGGTTGCTTTCGTGTTATCAAAATTTTTATAAACATTTATTTGATAAGATTTTGAGTTCAAGTATCAAAACATATGTATAGGTAGGTATGCATTTTCGTTCCTGTACATTTAGCCATTTCTTGAAGTCATAAAGTTGGCTAATAAACTGTCCGTTAAAGGGACGAAATTAACTGGTTCAACGAGCCTTGTTTCACACAGGATTCCACGACTCTATTCTCTTCTTATCCTGTTCAACTCCCAAGGGTCATTTCTAACAATTGATTTTCCTCAAGCTAAGGCTCTTAAGCTTCAAAATGGAAAACATAATTAACAAAAGGCCTAGCCGTACATAAGCATAGTTGAGGTTCCAGGCTCGGAAATGAGAGTGCGGGCGAACCCGAGCCGAGACCCCAGAGTCCAAGCTTTGGCTCAGATAATTATCAAAGGGGAACAACGAAACCTGATGCGAAGAAAATTAGCTTTTCTCAGGTATTCTCGAATTTGTGTCAAAACAAACCTACCGTAAGATTCAGATCTTGCTGAAATGATTCAAGAAATATCCACCTAATAATTTCTATTTCATAAGTAATTAAAATTAACTAATGAATCTTGCCTTGGGTTCATTCACAAATAAAAATTCTAATCAGTAAAATGAACTCTATCCATCTGTCTTCATGCAATTGTCTGTGCAAAATAGAATCTCAAAAGGAGGTTCGACAAAAATTTCATCAGAAGCAAATTGACGCTATCAGTTGGAATAATATTTTGAAGCTTTAGCTGCTGCAGTAATGAATGAACAATGTTTCTAAGTGTTTGTTAATAGGTATGGTGCAAGAAACGTCTTGCCGAAGACCAGAGTTGGCAAATGGGACGAATTCTCCGATCCGATCCCATCCCATCCCACCAGATTTTCAAATTCACCGTCCCATCCCATCCCATTTGTCCGAACTTGCTTTTTCCAATCCCACATAATCCCACTTGCAGTAATTGACCTTACAATAACTGTATAGCATTGAAACTTTAATATTGGCATAACGTCTTAACTCTTAAGGTGGTCGCATCCTTTCGTGGGGTGGAATTTTGAACCGCAATAAACTTTTGCAATTTTGCAAGTTGGAAGAATTTGATACATCGTTTTAAAGCTTATAATCAGTAAATATGAGAAAAGCAAAATTTGCAAAAAACCAGCAAAATTTTTTCACATACTAACTAAATATAGACCATCAAACATTGAGTATCAATTTCTCAAAACTATATATAGAATCGGGGAACATTTCATTTTGTGCCGTGATATGAAGGACATGTGGGTCGAGGGATCGTATATGGATTTGGCTTACCAGGTCTTAATACTCCAGAAAATCCGCCAAATGTGCGATGACACGAAATTTTGCAACTTCGCATTGAGTATTCTCGCAGACAGTGAAGTTCAAGTCAAGTAAAGTCCCTACGCAATACTGCGAATTTTCGTCCTGCCAAAGCTTACGCGAATCCATGGACCATGGGGTAGTTTTTAGAAATCGATGTTCAAAACAACATAATTGCAGTTTTGTCAAATGGGTGTAATGCGGCCAAATCTCTAGCTTAAAGCAACGAACTCCAGCTAAAAGGCAGGCATTACTAAAATGTGCAACTACATTCTATAAATTAAATAGAAAGTAAATCGATGGGACTAGATCGAACTAAATATCAAAATTTTTCGTAAGATTTGGCAGTAATTTTGACAAAACTGATTTCCTTTGAAATGGCCATTTTTGACCCCCAAATCAGTTTTGGCTTATACTGACTTAAGGGGGCCCACTTTGGGGTAATTGTTTCGACCATCTCCAATTTAACTCATTTTTACAAATTTTATTGTCTAATTGAAATATTTTAACGAGTTTATAAAATTTAAGTCGCATACTCGCATCTCCTTCCGTTATTAAGAAAATTAACCTTTTAGCTTTGCCACACCTATGGGGAATTGCGATATGCAATTATATATTCAGTGCCATACTGTGAACCCAGTGCAAGATTTGGTATGGCACTACACCTCATCGCGAAAGCAACAGGGGTGTGGCACTAAGGAAAAAATTCACCTCAAATTTGAGGTCTGCTGTGTCGGAATAGGAAATCGAAAAAGTGTAATTTATATGTAATATTCATATTGCACACAGTTGATGGCTCGAACTTGCGGAGACCTGAAAGAAACAACTCAAAATTTGAACTTGAAATGCACGACATATGTGGTTAGTTTGTATGAAAATGAACGAAATCCGTGAGCTAAGAATTTTTCATGATTGACCCCCTTACCTGCTAGTTTAAGATAGCTCAAAGGTCGTAAAAGCAAAAATGTTCTTTGGTGACCTTTTTTCATTTCTATCAGCCAATCAGGTGTATCGATAACGAACTCAGAGAATAGTGGCAAAAACCAAAGATCTTTTCACCTAAAAATGCGGGACTGGTCCATACCTGAACGGGAGGTCAAATTTCAGTGACCCTTATGGAAGCAAATTTGGGTGCCCCTTGTGAGAGCGATTTTTCTTAGGGGTACTTTTGAAAGCGATTTTTAAGCGATTTTCGCCATTTTTTAACAGAAAACAGCAATTTTTTAGCTAAAACACGTTTTTCGGACGTTTTTCGGAAAATGTTTTAGCTAAAACACGTTTTTTAGTAATAAACAGTGCTTTTAAGTGAAAAATTCCGGCGAAGCCGGAAAATTTTTGGAAACTTTAGTCGTAAAACATATATTTTGGGCAATTTTCTTACCCCTTGTGGCCAATTTTCTTACCCCTTGTGGGAGCAATTTCGCGACCCCTTGTGGGCGACTTCGCCGAGGGGGGAATTTTCCCCCCCTTTCCCCCCATGTCCACCTGTGGACTGGTCCCAGAATAAAAGAGCACCATATTTGGAAAGTGTCATCAACTTTCGTCATAAACATTGGAGCCTGTAAGGTTGCATTTACACAAAGCGATGCCAACACCTTAAAAAGCTCCATGCTTTGCTGATCTTTGTAATCAAATTCAAAACGCCAATCATGAAGTTGAACAGACATTTTTATGCCAAATTTACCAAAATATTGCACTTTTTCAAAATTTGGAAACGGTGCTTGAAGGCATTGTAAGGCATAATGATCCCACAAAATCCCACTGATCCCACATGGGATGAGTTTTCAATCCCATCCCATCCCATCCCATGGGATCCCATGGGATCCCATCCCAGATGCTAACACTGCCGAAGACTTTACTGCAGTAATATACATACTTGGATTCCGTAGTACAAGTGAACAACTTATTAACCTTATACAACAAGGTCGTTTTACATATTCATTGGCTCAAAGTTTCCTTGGCACAAGGGCTATATAAGTCAAAAGATACCGCAGACATATCAAGGAGACGATACGCTTTTGCGGATTGGGGAGTGACGTTTGAGAATGTTTTAGGGTGTTCAGCTTTGGTGATTGCGGCTAGAATTTGACAGTTCAAAAACAAAATACCGAGTTATCTGTACTGATGAGGCACATTTTACATTCCGTTTTCTTTGGTTAATACTCTAGTCTAATGTGGTTTCGGCCACGACTAATATATACCAGAGATCACTCCCTACAGTCTAATTTCAGAATAATCGCATTTTGAAATATTTACAAATTATTTAATCCTTTAAAGAAGGTAAGGTATTCTGCATTTGATAACGTAAAGGCATTCGGTCAGTACCGCCACCCAGGTCACATACAGGCTGGCCCAATCACAATTCTCTACAGAAGGTTATGCTACCGAAAGTCGTCCATTCGTTTCGTTTAAGGTGGTGATTCCCTTTGGTCACATAAAGTTTGCACCATTATTACGCATTCATTAATTGGAGTTATGAAGCCATTATTATATCAAAATGCAGCTTGACAATTTCTCTTTTTAATGCATACCATGAAACTAATGTTGTCTTCTAAACTGTTTTAACACATTTTAGAAGAAGCATAATCTTCGAGATTTTTGCAGACTCAAGTAAATTTTTCCGCGAGACATCGGTTATATCATTCGATACTTCCATCAAATAGCTAAGAACGATTTTCTATTTATTGTGAAATCGCTCTTCGTTATAGAGAAATAAGCTGAAATGTACGCGTAACCTGTATTTTGCCTACTTTTTGCAAATTTGTCAAGCGATTACTTTAGTTGGAAAGCAGTAATCGGGGCAAATAAAAAAACGACCCTGGGTATATATGTGCAGAACACATCTGTTAAGTAGCAGCCCTCCAGCTTGCATGGTGAATGCTCCACAGTCTTTGAAAAAAATTGGTCGTGTTTTTGCAAAAACTATTTTTATGATAGCAGCCTACGGGATAGCTGTTGGAAGACGATCATGCGTCGGATAATTTGCCCCTATAAGATCTTCAGATCGACGCCCTTAGTTTGATTTTACGGCTTGCATATTTCAAGAAATGATGGATTATTTGATTTCTGCAAAAATGACAAGTTTTCGACGCCAAAGCAAAAACTCGGCTATATCTCACGGTAAAGAATAGCTACAACGTTGCTTTAAAAAGCAAAAATATGAAGTTCAACGAGGTCTTTCGAATGAATATACTCATAATTGTATAGCTGCTGCCAAACTTTCAGAAATTGGGAAAAACCGCCCTGACCGGAAATCGGAAATTAGAAGAAGTATAATTTTCCAGAATTTTTGCAGACTCAAGTAATTTTTTCGCGAGACATCAGTTATATCATTCGATACTTCCATCAAATAGCTGGGGACGATTTTTTATTTATTGTGAAATCGCTCATCGTTATAGAGAAATAAGCTGAAATGTGTGTGCAACCTGTGCTTTGCGTACTTATTCCAAATTTGTCGAGCGATTACTTTTGCTAGAAAGCAGCAATCGGGGCAACTAAAAAATCGTCCCTGGGTATGTTTGTGCAGAGCACATTTGTTCAGTAGCAGCCCTCCAGCTTGCATGGTGAATGCTCCACAATCTTTGGAAAAAAGTTGGTCGTGTTTTTGCAAAAACTACATTTTTTATGATAGCAGCCCACAGGATAGCAGTTGGAAGACGATCACGCGTCGGATAATTTGTCCCTGTGAGACCTTCAGATCGACGCTTTCGTTTGATTTTACGGCTTGCATAGATGAAGATGGTTTCGGGGTTGTTTTCGGTATCTAGCCTCATTTTATTAGGAATATAATGTACTATTATGTTATGAAGTTATGTTAGTTAGTTATGAATGTTTGAATCTATTATATAGTGCCGAAAGATTCAATACTTTTACATCCCTGAGTAGTATTTTAATTCGAGAATTTATTATAAATTCCCATTTTCAATACAGCTTTTTGTTTTTCACATAATTCAGTATTTAATTTTATGCTAGTTTTAATTCATCTTAGTAATATTTTCTATTTATATGTAGTTATTATGAATTGTGTAACTTTTTAGAATTTAATATTTAATTTAATCAGTATATAATTTAAAACACCACACACAACAGGTGAAATCTTTAGGTTTAGAAATGGCACTTGTACAGGACCACCCTCAAAAATGCTATGCTTCCTAGGTAAATATATACTCAAATCTTTTCATAAAAACCTTTCATGCCCAGACTCTGAAAACCTGACCAAATGAGCTTAAATTTGGTATGGTTATGTGTTCGACGTTTTCGAGCTTTCGTTAGCTCAGTACACGCTAGCTTATACTTATACTGAGCTAACTGAGCTTATACTGAGCTAACGAAAAGCTGAATCGAAAAATAGACTTCAGATTCGTTTTCGGTGACCCCGAGAACTCCTATATACAACTTTTTAGCAGAATCGAAGGCAAAACATTTTGTGTTCCCCCTTGGTCCTCCTTTACGAATCGAATAATCGAATTTCGCGAAATTAAAAAATTTTGCGATAGTTGAACTCAGCGTGGCCGAAAACATACCCATACCATTTTAAGGTCATTTGGTCAAGTCTTTCGGAATCTGGATATGGGTGGGTTTCCTGAAAAGATCCAAAACTCTACGGGAACACGTCGTAATTCCTTGCTATAAATCAAATACAATTGTAAATTCAATTTAGTTCTCCTCTTCAAACATTGGAGACTGGACACCTACAATTCTACTTTTCCCTTACTTCTTTACTCCCATAAGTCCATAACTACATATTTCTCGTTTCGCCAGCTTCTTACCTGTATCACACGCATGTTGAGTCCAGTTTCCTGAGCCAATTGTTCTCTGATGTGTCGTGTGGGTTTGGGAGTCGCCGCGAAGGCCGCTTTCAGCGTCTCCAGCTGCTTTGCCTTAATTGTGGTTCTGGGACCTCTTCGCTTCGTGCCTGAGCTCTGTTGTCCGGAACCAGTGGGTTCGCTATAGTCATCCGGACTGCCGTTTTCTCCGCCACTGGAATTGTGAGCCTCCGAATTTTCCATCTTACATAGGCTGGTTTCCAAAGATAGATCAGAAACGGATTTCGAATCGTCGAAGCTGGCATTGAGATCCTCATCCAAATCCTCATCGCCACTGGCAATGTCAGAGTGACTGCTGCTTGGAACTTGACTGCCTGAAACAAAGGAAATGAATCGACTATAACTGTGAAACTGCTTAATCGACTTTAGATGCTTTCGAATAATTAGGCTTACATCATTCTGATACTTAACGTAGAATAGTTATTTTTCGCTTTACTGGAAAAGTCTGGAAAAGTCAGCTATTTCCATAAACATTTAGGATCGGTTGTTTTCTGCACGTCTGGCATATAATAAATAGCATACTAGGAATTGCACAAGATCTGCCTAGGTTCAATAAAAGTTTGTTAAAGCTTTAAAACTTCAATTTCATGCTTAGCGGATACTAGCCCTAATCCTCTATTTAGACCTAATCTACCGAACAGGGCTAAGCAAACGGACCGGCTGGCTTGTTGGCCACTGTCTCTGTTGGATCAGCTTGTTAAGATCAGAGCCAAGTTAAGAGAAGTCAGTTAGAATGAGAACACTGATTTACTTTTTACTAAACAACCGCACCTTTGCATGTATAATATATGTATTGTGATACAATACATATATTATACATTATTATACCACAATACAATAAGCAGTGACAGTGCGAGCACTAGTGCTGCGAGTGTTAGTTAGGTTAGAAAGTATCATAATTATGTGTTTAGAAAATTATAACTCTCGACTAATTCAACCAAATTTCAAATAATTTTAGTATGGTGTAAAGAAATAATAATACAATCAACCACAAGAATTTGAGCACAAATTGAGAAAGCAAAAAGAAGTTATTAATGTTTTTCGATCAGTTCTCTAGTCAAAATAGACTAGAGAACTGGACTGATGCTAGTAGCGTATTAGCAAGGCAAGACGAAAGTTTTATGGAACCCGATTAGTCTATTAGTGTTCAAACTTGTGAGAAGCTAGACTCGCAAGTCGAGTACTAGTAGCTACTCGACTGCGAGGGTTTTATGGTACACTTGAGGCACTAGACTCGACAACTAGCATGGGCCTAGCTGTCGAGTCTAGTACTCGCAAAGTTTTATGGAACCCGATTAGTCTATTAGTGTTCAAACTTGTGAGAAGCTAGACTCGCAAGTCGAGTACTAGTAGCTACTCGACTGCGAGGGTTTTATGGTACACTTGAGGCACTAGACTCGACAACTAGCATGGGCCTAGCTGTCGAGTCTAGTACTCGCAAAGTTTTATGGAACCGGCCCCTGGTTAACACTACGCGTAGAAGAAAACACAGAGTCAATGCATCTTCAGCAACACACTTCTGCTTACTGCAATTTATGAACATAAATTTTGATGCAACTTTTTTTATTCCTTGCAACCTTTAGTTGAAGTAACCTACGGAAAATTGAATTTGCAAATCTCAACTAGTTACTTGTTTCTGTTCTGACTACATTCTTGCTTTCAGAAACCTTTAAATTTGTTTGTAACTCAAGAGTTATAAAACGCAAGAGTTACAAAAGTGTAACTCAAGACTCAAAAGTTGCAAACCTGAGCTCAGCTTTTGTAGAGTAGCTTTTGATTTGGCAGTAAAGAAGGTACGTATGTTTGTGTGTAACAATTTCACAATTAAATCAACCATTGTGCAAGCAAAGAAAGTGTTGTAAAACGGATATTTTATTCATCGGTTGTGGTACAATTTTGATTGGCTCAATATGTTGCATTTTTCTGACAAAGATTGAAGAACATGTAATGACTTTTCGCATGATTCGATTTGTGAAATTTTACCGCAACGCATCAGTGAAGCATTACGTAAGGTTTGCTCTTGCTACTGCTAGAAATCCAAGTGTATTTCCCCTCTAGACAGAAAATATTAAAGTGAAACTATACGTTTCATTTTGCACATTTATTATTTCTTCAATCTTTCCCACACTCAATGAAATAATTTATTTTAATATTATTCAGCCAATTTACAAATATTACTCACACAGCTAGGATGAACTGGGACTAAATGTTTTCTGATGGTTCCCTTAATCACGGTTCCCATGTTTATAGCATTTATTTTGACAATCAATCATTTTGACACCGCATAAAAAATGAAATTGGAAATGAGCGTATGTAAATGTGTAAAAAACGTTATACTGGCTTGATTTTAATTCCTATCAAATTTTCCATCGGATTTGTAGTAGGATACTGTAGAAAATTAGCGAAGGATATCAATTCAATAGAGAAATGGCAAACACAAAAATTCAATTTCAGTAATTTTGTTTTTACCTATTAAATGTGAAATTAGGCAACTCTAAGAAGCAAATGTGAAATTACTGTAGTAATAAACTAATTCTTATGATTTACAAAGAACCCTTGCGGTTCACTAACAGTCACTATAATAGGAAACTGTTTGGCGACTGTATACAAAACTTATAATATTAGCTAATAAAAGAGTTTTTATGACCCGGAAGGAATTTCGTGCGCTTAATAGCAAAATAGTGCAGGAAATAAAACAGACAAACATTGGCCAATTTGGCCCATTATGCAATTAATTGTACTGTATATTTGGATGCGGACAATGTGCATCTACTCCGTCAAACCTGGGAAGGAACACACCTCAATAGCCACGTGTGAGGTCGAGGAGTACCGATCACTTTTAAACAGTGCTGTAGCACCAGCAAATATGAGTACAACAAAATAAGTTATTTGCATTCTCAAAAGTACATAATAGATAAGAGTATGACAGCAGACAGGTTTTTTGCTATCAACTACTGAGCAGCGATCTGCTGGTTAAAGATATACCATCACAGTTGCGCACCTGGGGCCGCTTCCATAAAAGTTTGCGAGTACTAGACTCGACAACTAGACTCATGCTATTTGTCGAGTGTAGTGCCTCAAGTGTACCATAAAACCCTCGCAGTCGAGTAGCTACTAGCACTCGACTTGTGAGTCTAGCTTCTCACAAGTTTGAACACTAGTAGACTAATCGGGTTCCATGAAACTTTCGTCTTGCCTTGCTAGTCCGCTACTAGCATCCGTCTAGTTCTCTAGTCTATTTTGACTAGAGAAGTGATAATTAAAGTTGATAGCTTTTTCATTTTTTATCAAAATAGACTCAAAATCAAGAGACGCACGTTTTTAAATCTTTTTTCGAATGTCTGCAATTTTTAAAAATTTTCATTGAGATTTGAATTTTCTGCAATTTTTTATATGATTATGGTTATTTCTTGGCGAACTCGCACTCGCAGTATCAGTCCTCGCACTAGCACTGCTAGTTTGTCGAGTCGCCGCACTCGCTTAGCTAATTTCGTCGAGTCAAGCGAAAAGTTTTATGGTACACTTGAGTAGACGACTAGCCCTAGCATTGCGAGTTCTCGCATGCTAGTACCAGCATGCGAGTCAAAGTTTTATGGAACCGGCCCCAGGTGGCCGCCCCTGCAAATAAGTATATAAGCAAGCGTATATGCTCAGTAGCCGTATGTTTATAATTGTTAAATACGCAAACATTGCTGCTTTCTTCATCTAACTGGACCTGATTGTAAGCCAGGCTCATATCTAACTTCGTAAACTTTTCTCCACCCTGGAGGTTGTGAAGCAGTGTTTCTAACTGTGGAAGAGGGTGCTGATCTACTTCCAGATGGGGGTTAATTGTCACTTTAAAATCAGCACAATAATACGTGATGAACCTTGAAAACTAAACAACTCTGATAGTCTAAACCAGGACTGCACAAAAAAGTTTAAGAACGGTTTCGTAACAGCAGAAGGCTAAGTCCTATTTTTGAATGAGAATCCTGTAGTTAACCTTATACTATTCTGCTTCTATTCTGAAACTTTGTGGTGAAGTCCACGGTAAGTGTTGTGCAGGCAGACATGTAGACAGACTTTAATGTTATAGCAATGCCGGACCTCAGAGGTAACATGAGTAATAGATGTGGATACTTCGTTTTGGAAAACGAGCTAAAACGATACTTGAAGTTAACTACTGAATTTGATGATTTAAAATTCAGAATTAGAAAACTGGTTAACTGTTTATTAAATAGAGGATACTCTAAGAGAAATATGTTGACTGTGTTAGATAAATTTGGGAATACGGACGACTTTAAATGTAAATTCAATTTCAGGTGGAAGAACAACATACGCAAAGACATATTCGGATAGGCTATGTATGGAACTCAGTCCGCCGCCGTACCCCTTGCAGTTCCGGAACTGTGAGCGGCGGTCGTGGAAAGGGACGCAAGGGGCAGTGGATATGGTTTAACTCCATAATTAACAATATCGTCGAGCACCCTTCTCCCGGACTGAGGGGCACTCAGTTACATGTACCGTTACAGAATAGTACTTAGTCACCTATGCATTTTAAGATTATCCTTATGCATAAGATGAAGTGCCTCCAGATGTTTATGGTCGTGGACTTAGATCCACTGATTAATAACGGAATTGTATAATAGGATGCCAAACTTTTTGGGACATGTAAAGTTAACTGTAACTCATTATCTTATTGCATTGTTTATGTAAATAAGTATGATTTTCCCTGCAAAATGGATTGGCTTATTTGTTTTTCTACTATTCATATTAGTTGGACCTGGTGGTCCTAGTGGAGGTAATTACTTGAATGTGCAGGAGGGGAATTTGGGGGTCGCCGAAAAACCGGATTCTTCCGACTTTTTGGCCAAAAAACCGGAAAAAACAGGATTGCGGGAGGGAGGGGGGTGAGGGACTCCTCTGGGGGAAGGGTGAGCTCTTGGTCTGGGGAGCGTGAAATCTCCCCGAACTTCTCCCAAGCACATGGTGTTTGTCTGTTTGTCTGCTTGGTCCGAGCTTGAGAACAGAGGCATACTGGGCGTATTTGTTGAAGTGGCGGAATGCAATTGCGAGGGTGGTGGGCATGTAGAGCATGACTCAGCAACTGGCGGATAACAGAATACAGAACCTGTCCGCTGTTACACTCAATCTTTGGCATTCTTGACATTATCAAGACTGATTCAATACATGAGAAGAACAGTAAACCACTAAAGGGTTGCGTAACGGTGCTCCGACCACAATACGCGGAGGTTCTTTCTCCGTTGGGGAGGGTCGAGTCAATTGTTTCGATACTCTCCTCGATGCTAACATCTAAAGACTGGAGCTTAAGCGAATACCAAGCAGAAGAAAAGCTGAATCGAGAAACTGTTTTCAGACTTGTGTTCTGCGACGCAGAAAACTCATGTATGCAATTTTTCAGCAACATTGGGGACAGATACTTTTGGCCCCCTCCTTACGAATCGGAAAAATAGAATTTAGCGAAATCGAAGAATTGTTGCGATACTTATACTCAACCCAACCTTGTCTAACCCATACCCATAAAAATCCAGTTTTAAAAATTCGAGGGATGGCGGTAGCGTTGAACTGGTTAAAGACGCGACAACACAACCATTTGGCAACTTAGACATTCAGTTGAAAATATTGAGCACATTCATGACAAGCTGTAAAGTATATCGAATCAAGCAAACAATCTCCCTCTCTCCAGCCTCAATTGAAGAGGGAAATATGTAGTTTATACTTGATGATATGTACCTTCGGATAATCTTAACAATTTATCTCAAACCTGACTTGGAGGCGTCAATAAAAATTTTTGAATTTTTAACTTTTCCAAGGAGGACCTAGGGGAACAAAAACATTTTTGACACCGATCTTACGATAACGTTGTATACGTGGGGGTTTTGTGGGTCGTAGAACCCGAATATAAAGTATGTCCCATTTGAGTCCGACTTGTTGCATTACAAGGCGATGATCATTACCCGAAGGTGTAACTGTTAACTGACCCCGCGTGGTCGACATCACGGCAGTTGATGTCTCCTCTTTTTTCAGAAATGTGCTGGCCTGGATATTGCAGCATGCAGAGGTTCGCCAAGCCTTCTATTGCATTGTTTTCTGACGAAATTCGGGGCACGAGAGGGTACCACGAGAAGTCAACGAATATACACACACATCTGCTAGTCTTTTTGTCATTTGGCTGCATTGAGATCTATATATTTTGGCGAAGTCGGAAAAGAACAAATTATATGGCTTCTTTCCAGTAAATGAAGAGCACCAAAAGAAGCAACAGATTGGAAAATTAGCTTCTCAAATGGAAGAAAAATAGGATTTTGATGTCTTGCAGAGGCCAATCTGCCTGGGCTGAATTACTATCAGATTTCACACAAACACTTGTCAGAATCAAGTGCAGTCTCTCCAGGAGGTCTCTACATAACAATTGACGGGTCTTCTGTGATTATAGACTAGAAAACTGACCTTAAACAACCGAAAATTTAACACCTGATAGAACAATTAATTTGTTTTGACTGTCAGCCAGTTTGCAACATTTAATTTGACTGAAATAGTGAAAGCAAAAGGGTCTTGATTACTCTGTAACTCTAACCAAGAGTTTATAATACCAGACACTCAGCTCTTCCTAATAGAATAAGCTTGCAAGACGCTCGAAACATTAAGGCCGAAATGTCGGGGGGGGGGCGGATCTTTTGCGCTTCCCCCAGCCCTAACTCTTAATTTCTTTGACCAATAACTTTCAAATTTCCCATGGGTGGATACTGAAGGCTGATGAATTCAAAAATTCAAACATTTTTAAATTTTTAAAAAAATTTTAAAAAATTAAAATTTTGGTTTGGTAAGGGACCTTTCCCATTATCCCCCCCCCCATAGCTTCGTAGAAGTACTGTAGATGCACACTTTGACGGATTGAGTTGAAATATGGTAGGGGTAGGTTTTCGGGCCTGCTGAATTCAAAAATGCTAAAATTTTAAAATTTAAAAAAAAATTTTTTAATTTTAAAATTTTAGTTTGGTAAGGGGGGACCAAGAGGAACCGAAAAATTTTTTGTCTTCGATTTTGCAGTAAAGATGTATATAGGGGTTTTCTGGATCGCAGAACACGAATCTGAAATCCGTTTTTCGATACAGCTTTTTGTTAGCTCAATATAAGCTAAAGTTCTAAGCTTAAGATGTAAGCTTAGCCTGAGCTAGCGAAAAGCTGGATCAAAAACGGATTTCAGATTCGTGTTCTACGACCCCGAAAACCCCTATATACATCGTTTCAGCAATATCGAAGACAAAAAATTTTTCGGTTCCTCTTGGTCACCCCTTACCAAACTAAAATTTTAAAATTAAAAAAAAATTTTTAATTTTTAAATTTTTGCATTTTTGAAATCAGCAGGTCCGAAAACCTACCCCTACCAAATTTCAACTCAATCCGTCAAAGTGTGCATCTTCAATACTTCTACGAAGCTATGGGGGGGGGGGGTAATGGGAAAGACCCCCAAGGTGAACCAAAAAATTTTTTGAAAAACATTTTGCTGAAAACTTGCATACAGGAGTTTTCTGGGGCGCTGAGCACGAATCTGAAGTCCGTTTTTCGAATCAGCTTTTCGTTAGCTCAGTATAAGCTTACATGTTAAGCTTAAAACTTTAGCTTATACTGAGCTAACGAAAAGCTGAAACGAAAACGGACTTCAGATTCGTGCTCAGCGCCCCAGAAAACCCCTGCGTGTAAGTTTTCAGCAAAATGTTTTTCAAAAAATTTTTTGGTTCACCTTGGTCCCCCCTTACCAAACCAAAATTTTAATTACCCCTGTATGCAAGTTTTCAGCAAAATTTTTTCAAAAACTTTTTTGGTTCCCTTGTCCCCCCCTTACCAAACTAAAATTTTAAATTTTTAAAAATTTTTTAAAAATTTAAAAATTCTTTAATTTTTGAATTTATCAGCCTCCAGTATGCACCCACACCAAATTTCAAAGTTATTGGTCAAAAATATCAAAAGTTAGGGCTGGGGGGGAAAGCGCACAAGATCCGGGGGGGGGGGCTTCTCAGCGTGTAAAAATGCTACATACGCTGACATTTTTCAAAAAAGGGCGTTTTCGCCAAATTAAATAGGAAAACAATAAAACAAGTAACCCCTGAAAGGGAAAGTAATTCCGCTCTGAGTGTTTTTATAAAGTAGGTATGGCTAAGAATCCATAATTCCTTTATATTTAAGAAGAGTAAGCCACTTAATGTTAAGGCTTATCTTCACTGCTTGCGTAACGGTGATCCGACCACAATATGTGAATGTTTGCAAAATGACCGTTCGCACTCTACTCAATTACGACCAGACCAATGGGAACCAGAAAATCTTTTGTCTCCAATTTTCTTAAAAGTTGTATATCGGGATGTTCAGGGCACTGAACGCGAACCTGAAATTATTTTTCCTTTCCAGCTCTTCGTTTTCGTTTTAGTATTGTGGTCGGAGCACCGTTACGCAATACAGTGAATAGAAGTCCTTTAGAGGATTACTCTTATTCTTCTGTTATATAAGATATGTAAATATAGATAGCATGTTTAAACGCTTAATGGATAGCTTAATAATGTTGATTCCAGCCTGTGAAACGCCAGCCAGTTGGTTCTTTCTCTGGCTCGACACAATTATCTAGTGTCATACTACGTTTCATACCGTGCCTACATAATAATTAAAAACATTCACATGGTTGAAAGCGTAAGAAAGGGGAGAAATCGAATTTTCTGGAATTGTGCTTCTGACATTGATGGGATTGTGGAGAAAGTTTAGGAAATTTTGGAAAAATAAGAATGCATTCCACTTTTTTGCCATCATTCAAGTCCAGTTTCTCGCTCTTCCAGTATAGAAACTATCCGCTGCTAGCCTTGCTCAGATTTTACCATCAACTGCTTGACTTCCCGGCAACCTAATTTGCATATTCCAAGTTTCGAAATTGTGGCCGACTAAGCAAAAATCTGCCAAAGGGGGAACACTATAAAATGTTGCACCAAAATATCAATCATTGCGCCCCCCACTGTTAGGAGTATGTATCTGAAATTTAAACAAAGAAATTCAGTCTAAAGCGGCTCACGCACAATACTAAAATTTTTAAACAATTTTTTCTTCAGTCTTAATCAGATTTTGCTATGACACCCCCCATCGAAAAAAAGACAGAGTACGAGGAAGACGTGTTAAACATACTGCGCACACTGCAGCATCTTGAGAATTGTACATAGTTTTAGGGTTCAGTCATTACAAAGATTCCGCCTCCGGCGGAATAAAAAGCATAAATGTGGCAAGGATGCTTTATTGCCGGTTTTGCAAGAGGTGACCTAAACCGAACTATATAATTTTTATATAGTTAAAAAGAGCTCGTTCTAGCATGTTTACACGCTGAGAAGCCCCCTCCCGGAGATTTCGGCCTTAATGCGAGCCTTGCAAGCTTATTCTATTAGGAGAGACTCTTGGTACATATATTATAAACTCTTGCTCTAACTCATCCACTACTCAAAATGTTTTGAAACTTGTGAAATGTACATTTGGTGTGAGTACGTTTGCGATCCGCTAAATTCAAATAGCTCGAAATTTTTCCATTCGCGCAATCTTATGTTTTCAAATTCACAAGGAAACCAAAAAATTTCTGATTTTACTGTTTGGTTTAGACAGGGGGAGGGGACCATAGTGCCCAAATCTGAAGTCACTGTCGGTTTCAGCCATTTGGTCATTCTGGTTTCAAATACACCTCCGAATTCATCAGCCTTCAGTGTGCTCTTATAATAAAAATTTGGCAATTGTCCAATCAAGTCAATCGTTAATTTAAGTCAAAGCGGGGTGTGGAAGCAAAGCGCATCTGATCCCAAATCTGCTATATTTTAACTCAGAAGCGTACTTGAGAATATACCCGTACCAAAGTTTAGCTCAATAGATCAAGTTTAAAATAACTGGGTCACAAAAGACCCAGGTCAAATACAAGTCGTTACAAATATTGAATAAGAATAAGTGTATCCTTGTGGCCCAATGCCTATCCAAAATATATGCTGCTTGAAGCTTCCTTCCTACACACACTCCATACATCACACACTGACAACACTAACGTAATAACAACATAACAAACAACAGCACAACAACAACCTAACAACAACACCCCACAACCTAACAACACATACCTAACACAAGCACTAAAACTCCACTAGTCAACTTGTAATATTTACTTCATTACGAAAGTTTACTTGCTTACCTGTTCTGCTGCTGAGATAGTCAGCTTTGCAGTAGAATTTGTGACCATTAATGATGTACAACTCTTCACCAGTGTCCAACTGCTTTCCACAGGCACCACATTTGAAGCAGTGCAGATGGAAAACCTTATCTCGGGCTCGCCTAACAAGCTCTTCATAGCCAATCACCATGTCGCAACCTGAACACTTCTTACGACCATATCTCCTGAAACAAAAATCAGCACTGCAAGACGTTACAATGTTGTAAAGACTCAGTCAGAGTTTCAATAACATTTAAATTGGGTCTGAATAGATACCATTTTAGATGATGTTGGTGCTAATGAGATCGTTTAAAAAATGTGGAAGAAATCTAGAAAGCTACAAATTGTGACTTGAAGGATCAGTCGTATTTGTTGCCATTATTGGATGATCATGACTCCTAGAGCTTGTGTATGGAATTATTGCTTCGTCTCATCAACGATCATGGTTGGCTTCCGGAGTTTGAAGTTGATCAGTTAGTTGGCCGTTCGTCGCGGGACTTTAGGCGTCAACCTAATGAAACTTTATTCTGTTATAATTTTGCTGGAGCACTGCAATGAATTGATGAGATGCGTTGACCACTAGATAAATTTAAAAACTAAGTTGTTGGCATAATTAAAGTCTGCATGCAATTAGCAAATTTTATTGAAAAAACCGCTAACTACGATAAATGAGTACGGACGTATCGAAAAGTTGGAGCTACATAAGTATCAACATCTTATGTAGATAAACTGAAAATCTGTAGTAATGTAGTACATATCAAAAATAACGTTTATAATGCAGCATGTCCACGATATTCTGCAGCAAAATTAAATTTTACAACACAGATGAACTATAAAATCAGTAAATTTGAGTTTGGTCAACAGTCGGCCATTGGCCAACTTCTAATGCGCTTGGTAGGTCTCTGGCGCAGAATGTTGGGATTAGGAAGCAAACAACGGAGACCGAGCGTGACCAGTTTGAGCAAATACATGACGTACACGCATCATTAAAGTATTTAACAATAACAAATTAACAGGGTCACATTGGCGGGGCCTCCCCTTCTCATCTTTACATCAATTGAGGCAATTACCGCAACTTAGCACAAATTATTTTTGCAGCTAACTAGTTCAGGAATAAATTTTAAAAGGGACATGCCGTCGCTAGTTTGATGCTGCAAACGAGGGCGGATTTTGTAAAACGGTATAGAGTATGGCAGTACCTCATAACTATACCATACTATATATATATATATATATATATATATATATATATATATATATATATATATATATATATATATATATATATATATATATATATATATATCAAATTTGTTGATACCCACTTGAACTTCTAATTGTAGCTCAGTCGGTCGAGTTTTGCCAACACTGGGGCCTTTTCTAGAAAGGGCAGAGTACAGTGGCGTTAAAATTAACTCTTCTAACTCGCTTAACTTCATTCAAGTTGGACTCTCCCTCTTTTAACTCATACATGAAAAACGATCGTGTTAATTTTGACTCTATTCAACCCTTTCTTGAAAGGGCCCCTAAAAGGTGGACTAGGTGGGAACTGGAAGGGTGAGTGCTTTCTTGAGGAATGGGTTGCTCCACTGCAATAAGCAGTCTCGCTGAATGTTGGTGCCCCGTCTCTGTTTGGAGTTTGTTTTAAACCCCACCTTTCTAATAAATGAATATTATATACACACATATTCGGGAAGAACAGAATCATCAGCATCAGTCTTATGCTAATAATAAAAATGTAGTAGAAAACTTCCGCAAAAAAGCTAAAATTAAACATTTGCTTGCATTACGCACCGGAAAAAATCTTCTCTGCAAAATAGTTGGCCATCTCTTGAGAAGCATTTATCGGTCAAGGGACAGTTACAGTCAGAGCAGATTATGCAACTAGCATGCCACGATTTGTCCAAAACTTGAAATAAATATCGATCATAAATAGGACGCCCACATCCCGCGCAGAAACAGTCGGATGGCGGAACAACAGGCATTTCCAGAATCGAAAAAAGGTCAACTTTGCATCGCTGAAACATCTACATGACAGAAACAGAAAATAATGGTTGGAACAACCAGCTAGCTACAGCTATAACTAAAAATTAAGCTTTCCTCTTGTTGTTCTACCGTTGCTTTTCGAAACGATTGCTGCAAATATCGGAATGTACGTAGATTAGATGCGAGATGCGACTGATTTGAGGCATCCCGCCTATAATGGAACTAAATTTAAATTAGAGTCTTCAGTAATAGGCTTTCCAGCAAAAAAGCAATTAAATATCCCAAACACAAAAATTTGGCTGATGAAACGTTGTGATGTCGAGAGGAGTCTGGTTTTTATTTAGGTAATTGTCTTAAGTGCTTGCTGTGTGGCCTTATTCAACTGTTGCCTTTGATTTTGCTGAAAAGTTGCACATAAGTTTTCGGGGTAACATATAAATAATGTATCTAAAATCTGTTTTCGATTCAGCTTTCCGAGCTTAGCACATGTACTAATCTTACATGTTATAGCTTATCGTGAGCTCACGAAAAGCTGAATTGAAAAACAGATTTCTGATACTTGTTCTGCCATCTCGAAAACCACAATATGCAACTTTACAGCAAACTCGAAGACAATAGCGCAGTCGATTTCCCTTGGTTCTCCCTCCCATACGAATTCAAAAAATTAAATTGCGCGAAATGAAAAATTTTGCGGCTGATATTCGAACTCAACGTGGTTGAAATCATAATTATTTATACTAAATCTCAGCTCTTGTTATTTGTTGTTTGCTGCATTAGACATCGCAATGTGATAATCACCCGAAGGGGCAAAGTGTTAAACAGGAGACAGTCCATGTAAGGTTGGTCACAAACAACTCAAACAAATCGCCAGAAGGAGTCTCAAAAGCTTGGTAGACATTACAACGGATGAAGTCTCCTATTAATCTGGTCACGTTGTAAACACATTGAACTGTGGAAAGGGTGCTCAACGAATCAGAGATCTCCAGACCAGAATCTAAGCTCAGTTTTAGACTATAAAAATTTCTAAAAACCTTTTAATGCTCAGGATGGACAACATGCAAGCTTATGCTAGCTTGCACGATTAGTCGAATAATGATATAAATGAGATTCGGTTACAGGCATAAAATTCGGCGACAGCACATCGATTTAGTTGGTTATCCCTTGTAAATTGAACGATTAGCAAAAGTTAACAAAATCTTGTGATATTCAGACTCCACCCTCATTTAGAAATTTTGCAATCATACATTAACATAGGGTCGGGTCCTGGGGGGGGGCTTGTCCCCAGAGAATTTTGAGGGGCTTGTACCTTGAATAAAAATTTTCAGGGGGGCTTGTACCTCAAGAATAAATTTGCAAAATTTTTCGAAAAATTAACACTAATTTTAATAAAATTTGCAATTTGTTATCAAAATTTGCAAGAAATCTTCAATTTTTAAAAAAATTTCAAAATTTTGGCCAATTTTCCTGAAAAATTAGACATTTTTGCTAAAAAATTCCGGCGGAGCCGGAAATTCTTTGAAATTTTAGTGTAAAAACTAATTTTTTCGGCTATTTTTGCCTACCCCTTGGCCATTTTTTCGTTACCCCTTGTCCTCGACGGCGGTAGGGCTTGTACCTTGTCCGGGTTGGGGGGGGCTTGGACCCCCCAGACCCCCCCCGCGTTAACGTATGTTTGCAATGATATGTTTATGCATGTCAGTCAAATTTTAGGCAGAAAAATTAAGCCCTGATTTCATGCTTGAAAAACGACATCTTGAACAACTGCCCCGCCTCCTAAGAAAACTATGGTTGCAGTTGATCAATAATGTGATGCCATTAATCATTTAAGTCATCAATAATTGACAAATGTACAACTTTTACAACGTTTACAACAAAGATGTGATATGTAAGTACACCAAATAACAAATGTATTCGTTAAAAGTTTCAATTGTCAAGCAAAAATAATGCAAGTTAATAATTATGCATAATATACAAAATATTAAGCAGGAGTCTTTAACCCAAAATAAAATTAACAAAACACCTTAGGTTTCTATTTCACATTCACGGTTGCGCAGACTAAAAGGCACATTGAGAGAGGGAACGGGAGATATCCCTTTTGAAAAGAAGTAGCAGTAAAGTCTTATCCAAAGGCTACAGTAAGACGATTTTAACAGCCAATAGAAATAGAGACTCAAAGTCATGTGACTGTATTAGCCGACAATTGGCTAAATCCTTGCAACAACTACTGTTCCTCGACACTTTGTTGTAAACAGATTTACCTTTTGTGCTCAATAAAGAACATCTAAGTTAGTATTAGACTGAATTCCATTTTGTGGGATTCTGTGAACAAAAGCGTTGACAGCAATCTCTACAAAATGAATTGGAGATGGATTACGGATACAGAAATTTCAATTCTTCTCTTTCTTCACATAAGATTAAGCTGTCGATTTCTTTAGTAGATTCTTTCATAAAACTTATTTTTCTGGAATGAGAACAAATTATATACTTGCTCTAAAATAAATTTCCGTGGGCAGTGATCACCTATGTATCCCATTCTTAAAGTCTTCTAACCTTTAGTAAATTTGGATATTATAGTGACTACTGACTACGTACGTAGTAAGGTAAGGTGACAAATTAAGAGTGCTTCTTCCGTGACTGTGTTTCCTGGCAGATGTTACTGCACTATCAGATTTGTAATGATTAAGCTTATTGCCGCTTCTTATCCCCAGTCGACCTCAACGTTTTTGCAACGTGTAAGAAAGTAAAACAAAGCTGCAAAACTTCATCGTCAGCCCTTTAAATATTGCAGCTATCTATTGTGTCCTTTTATACTAACAAGCTGTGGTCAAATATGGAAAATTATAGATTCCAAGAATATAGATTGTTGATTCACAAATGAACAAGCAAAAAAGACAACTAACAAATAACCGATAATAGACAAATAACCGGAGATGAATCCAGCATGTACGTTGTATCTGTACAACCGTTTTGGAATATATACCTGAATATAAGTATCAAAACTTAAAATTAAATTAACAGGTCTACCTGTTGACGCTAGTTTTGCCGAAGGCACAAATATAGCCAGCTTAATTAAGTTTGTTATGAAGTCAAAAAGGTAACTAAAGTTAACACTAACTTAGCTCTTTGTGCCGAGATTATTGGATATTGTGGGAGAAATGGTGTCAATTTGAGCGAACAGTAACTGAGATGGGTTCTCACTAAATAATTTACCGCACTTAATCAGGCGTGTATTGTGTTAAACTAATTTAGTATTCATAACCAATCGCTGACTGAAAGAGATTTACCGACTTGTCCTAAAGGCTAGCTAAATAGAATAAAGATGGAATAACCAGTTAAGAAAATCACCTACACGTGCAAAGGTTGGCTAAATTGAATTTGGAATTTTAAACAGTTCCATAAAAAGTATCCCAGTAAGCAGTTGTAGATTGGGTAAGGTATGCATGCCTCAGTAGGAAGGTTATTTCTAAATTAGAGGCATCAAATAGACTCAACAGTTAAGGTTGGTTAACACTGTTTGATACCGTTTACGTATGTATTCGTACATAATTCGTATTAAAATCTCAGTAAAAATTGTCTGAAATCAAGAATGAAAGATGCCTAACGTATATTAAGATATATGAACCAGAATTTTCAGAATATGAATTAGGCGAGCGTGGGACAAATACTTTTCATACTTCCAGCTGACACACCGTAGCCATGCCATGCATTCTTGATATTTTCGTTTTCTTCTTTCCTCTTTCGTTTTCTGCTGAGCTGAAGTCTTTTTTCTATGGAAAGTGCGAGCCATCAGCAGTTTCTGTCGAACCAGAGCACAAGTCTGCAGTGCGTTGTTTTTCAGCAACTTCAAGAGTTTCAATCTCTGACAACTCTATGACGGAAAGTCAATGAATGGACAAGAAAGGTCAAACTGAAGTATTCAGTACTCAATGTCACAGATGTTTTGGACGTTATATTAAGACCCAGTAGCGTTGTTAAAGACAGGAGCATGAGAAAAGCGATTTACCGCCTCATGAATCATGTTTAAAACCCATTGTTCACTTTGAAGATTATTTCCTGAGAGACCTTGAGAATTTTTGTTATAGACAGAGTGGCGGCAGTAGTGAAAGATTAAGTCCATCTTCAAAACCGCTCAACCTCATGTGCAGTGACCAGTAAAAATGGCTAGTTTTGGGTCCAGTAAGATACTGTGCCTAACGCTACCTGACTGACAAATAGGAATTATAACAGTATGTAGCTATATACATAAAGGCTGGTCAAGATTTAGGTAATATACAAGCCAACAAATTAGAACAATAAAACTGTCTTTATGCAAATCAACTAGCAATACTGTAATAGCTATCTTAGTTTTGTTTCCATGCTGTGTTTTTATTAGTGTTTGAAAGACAGGTTTGTTATTCCATTTCCCTTTCAAAATGATGCAACGAGAGGTATTCGAAACTCCTCCGAACTCTGTTTCCAGTAAGAGATCGGCGAAATCGTTGGGAAAAGGTTCACTTAGGTCGACTAACCAGATCAGACTGCCATTGGCCATGGAAGAAATGGTAAAAATATTGAATGTTTTTATTGAGTTTTTATTCAATAGTCGGTCCGTGTTTTTGCCTTATTTTGGTCAATAAATAAATACAGGTTACTCAGTGAAGCTTATTTTACGTTTTGCAGGAGATGCAAGAAACGGGAACAAGCTCAAATGATCACGATACCAGAGTAAGTAATCTTATCAGGTTTTTTAAAAGTCAATTCTGAGAAATAGTTCTTGCTTTTTGTATATTATGTGTCAACCTTTCAGCTTACAATTCATATTTTTATTTTTATAGTACCCATTCATTTTAGACCACCAGATTAACGGATCAGCCGCAGTCACTCCGTTTGAAACGCTACAGCTTAGCGGAGCCGGGGATGTTTGACGTGGAAAAGAATAAAACAGCGCCGCTTCATCTCTGGTCGGTTGAATTGGCAGAGGCCAGAGCTCAACGAATATTACAGGAAGCTACGATGGACTTCCGGTATTACAATAGATCTTTGCTAACTCGGCTTTAGGGCCATGTTTACAATTTGGGACAAATATAGTTAGAAATTTAATCAGCTTCGCCGACCCTATTAACAACAAGGTAAAAACTTTATTTCTGACAGTCAAACCAGTTTGCTACTATATACTCTTGGTTCTACCTCTACCAGCCCTACCTCGTTCAAAAGCTTTCTTCAATTTCTCATCATTTTTGCTCTTTTCTATCTTTCAGCGCTGTTATCTCCCCGATGTTGATGTTGTGAAGTACTCGCATAACAGCCTCAAGACGTACTGTACTTAATATGCACGCATCTTATCTTGTAACTGTTGTAGGCCTTTGCAGGAGCAGAACGCTGCGATACCAAATGGACACGAGGAATGCCTCAGTTCTGTGCCAACGCCCACATTTATTCCCTTTCACGGTGACATTGGACACCTACCACCTGTTTATAAAACCAAAGTGAAATATCCATTCTGGCTAAAACTAGCCTTTCCCGTATTAATATTTTTTATAATGGGTGCCGCTGCTGCTTGTCTGGTTTTGGGCGGTAAGCATAGGACGTTACATCAGCTTTCTAAGAATATAGTATTCCTCGTCTTCAGATCTCGTGGATCAAATTTTAGGAAATTCTGCCAAAATTTTGTCTGTAAGAAAGTATATATCTCTTTTGTATAAGAAATCTAAAATATTCACTCCGTGATATTTGTCTTGTTGATGCAGGATAAATTGTGTAAGACCGGCACCTATTGTGGTGGTGGTGGTGGTGGTAGTGGTGGTGATATATGTGATTATTTTCAGTGTTGGTACGCCATCGTGGTGAATCAGTTTCTACAATTATGGATGTTCTCATTAGCCGTAATACCACAGAAGGATGATCTTGAACAGTTATTGTATTTATGTATATTATTATGTACGTGTAAGATCTTGTTAATAAAGGTTTTAGAGACTGCAAATTCTATAGGTATATATAGAGATTACATTTCATGCAAAGCGTCGACAGTAGGATGATGTTAGTCTAGGCGTTAGCTAGGCAAACTGAAATAGACTATGCAAACTGTAAGGTGCTCCTCGGTGCGCAGGCTAGGCAAATCGGTAGCCGGCAAATCTATCCAATGAGCATTTACAATGAAATGAATACACAAAGTAGGGTTAGCTTAGTATAGTAGAAGAGAAGCGTGTGCGTCACCACACTCCACATGTGCGTCACCATTTTTGTGCGATATTGACTTTGACTTCTTGACAGTCTCTATGATTTTTAATTAATAAAAATTCCTATATCACACAACACGTTAGTTGATTTCGCTTAACTTAAGGGCGGGACTACTAAAATCGACTTGCCCCGACTTTGTCCGATCGGCCTACTTTTTGGTCAGATACAGAGCATGGGTGGGTCTGGTCAAAAATATCTGGTACAGAGAGGCAGACAGCGAGATGATGAAGATGCACGCCTTGCACGATACAGGTTTGAGGACTAAGCTAGCCTAGTGTTAGTCGAACCTAATCCGCCATAGGGTACGTGAGTCTGCCTATGCCTCCTAAAAACAACCGTCGAGGAGACAGTTTTTATGCTTAACTGCCACGCACTGATCGGTACCTGGGGTTACTACACAGATGAACAAAAGAAACAAGATCAGGGGCCGATTTCATCATTAGTCACAAGTACAAGTTCACAAACCACAACTTGTATGCTTGTGGCCACAAGTTGCCGAAACTTGGATTTCATCAGTTTCCTGGCGACTTGTGGCCGGCCACCAGTCACAAGCCACAAGTAAATGACATTCAAGCACACTGAAATGACGTTGTGGAATATTTCATTGATTCTATTCTAAATTACCCAAACGTGAGTGCTACTAATTCAACTTTCTAAAATGAGCGCGCAATGCATTCAGCCTTATGTTGGCTCCTTTATGGTCGGTTGTTTTTGGGCGCCCTTTCCTTCAATATATTTGTGTACTTATATACTGTGAGCGCCATTCTGAATCAATTTTTTGGGGTTTCCCCTTTTCCTCTATTTTGAAGTGAACTGCTGATACTTATGTTTCTTTGTGTTTGCTGTGGTGCTTGCCTATTCTGCTGCTTTTATCCTGAGAGAGAAATAGGGTCCCTAAATTCTATGAATTCATGCTCACGAACGCATGCAGACGCTTACATACGCGCGTCGACGCGTGTTCGCGGGCATCTCCTTGCGACAGGAACTATGAATGCACCTTAACTCTTTCTCTGGCTCGCTAAAGGCTGTCACTAAAATCGCTAAAATCTCTTCCTCGCAAAAGCTTTCGTTTCTCCTCTCGTCTCAGCCCTCCCACCTAAGCAAGTTTCGCCCGGGCTGTGCATATTTCAGCATTTGCTCTGCAACTGACTACGAATTACGCAAGACGTAGACCCAAGCACACGGCTCAACGCAGGCAGTCTGTAATGATCTAAGCTAGGACCTGCTTCTTTCTTTCATAAACATTCCAAAGCAGCTCGATGTTGAACGATTAAAGAGCCTTCTATTTACGTCGAAGAGAGTTCCAGTATGCATATATGAAGGGATGAAACAGGTAAACGAAAGAAAACTGGGTATCGGCTTTATGGATTACTGAAAAATTTGGTATAGGTTTCATGGATTACGGCCCATTTGTGTTGCGGCGTCGTGGATTATGCAAGTTTTCTGTCTGGTCGCAGTGGATTACTGAAAGAATTGTTCTGGTTGTTGTGGATTACTGTTGTATGTGGTTTGAGATCTAAGGATTACTGTCCAGATTAGGGTTGTTGTTATGGATTATTTACACAGTTTTTGTGGTATCGTTGGATTATTCTTTAACAAGCAAAGTATCATGAATGGGTTGCCGCTGCATTTTTCCTCTTATAAACAAGATAAGTCAATTATCCTACGATAGTACTCCTTGACCCTATGACAACTTTGTATATATGTCGTAGTAATTTCTGTATTCAGTAAATACTGTATTTACTGGCTGGTTTCAGTAAATACGGTATTTACTAGTAAGAATTGTATTTTCTTTAAACTTCCTATCTTTACACGTAAATACCATTTTTACTGAAACTCGTCCAGTAAATACTGTATTTTCTAGTAAATTCTGTATTTTGTCTTAAACGCCTTTGTCTCTGTGTGTGGCTAGGGGTTCAAAGGGCATACCGACGTCATATGTAAAGGCAAAAGATGGGTCATACATTATCACAGTTATATGTGCAAAGTGGGTGCATGAAGATAAACTCCATATTAGTTCATAAAATTAAAAAACGTTTTAATTTTAGCACAGCTTTTAAAATCAAAACAGATCTGTATGTATTATATAATCATAATGAATTACGACGATTAATTAAAAATTAAGTTACTTAATGATTTTAATCCTACTTACTTTTGGTAATTTCAAAAAATACACGATTAGCGGTTTAAAACTTTAACTAAACTTATATATAGTGTATCTTAAATTGTGTATAAGATACAGAATTTATTAGTAAATAGAGAAAACGTAAGTGCATAATACATGTATCTGTTTTGATTTTAAAAACTGTTTTAAAATTAAAACATTTTCTTAATTTTATGAACTAATATGGAGTTTATTTTCGTGCACCCCTTTGCACATATCTACTGTGATAATGTATGACCCATCTTTTGCCTTTACATATGACGTCGGCATGCCCTTTGAACCCCTAGCCACACACAAAGACAAAGGCGTTTAAGACAAAATACAGAATTTACTAGAAAATACAGTATTTACTGGACGAGTTTCAGTAAAAATGGTATTTACGTGTAAAGATAGAAAGTTTAAAGAAAATACAATTCTTACTAGTAAATACCGTATTTACTGAAATCAGCCAGTAAATACAGTATTTACTGAATACAGAAATTACTACGACATATACTCAAAGAGAGCTTTCGAATGATACCCATTTTGTGGGTTTTCCAAAATTTTTGATTTTGACCCAGTTTGGCCGGTTTTGGTCATTTTTGACCCCTTTGAGTCCCCGTAGCCAATTTTCTGTACATTATGGTGCTTTGGCCCTATTACAACTTTTTATCTACGCAATGAGAGCTTTTGAATGATACCAATATGAGTCCTATTGGAGAACTTTCAATTTTGAGCCATTTTGGCCGTTTTTGGCCATTTATCACCATTTTTCGCCTCATAACTCAAAATGAGTGCATTTTCAGGCCTTGACCCAATTACAACTTTTTCTTTACTCGTCGAGAGCTTTCGAATGATACCAAAATTAGCTCATTTGGACAACTTTTTTATTTTACTCATTTTTACTCACGGGGCTGCTCCGGGAGCACCTCTGCTCCCCCGGGGCTCCCCGCGCTTCCGGGAGCAGTTCAAGTCAAGACCTTCAAAATGAGGTGTCAACCACCTCTCTACCCCTTTCCAATCTCGAGATAGAGGGGGGGGGACAAGAATCCGGAGAATAAATAAATAATAAATAACGGACATACCCAAGTTAAAGGGTTGCCTTTTTGTGAAAAAGCGGCAACCCAATAATAGAGTTGAGGTTAGGATTGTTGTGTGTATTCAGAGATAAACTGTTTTGAGCAATTAAATTTGAGGTTACGGATTGTTAGTGGCATAGAGAAATGCTTTTGAGTAATTTGTTGAAGATAAATTGTTTAGTTGTAAAAAAATAAATTAAATGAAGGCTTCGGCTTAGGCTTAGGGGGTTGGCTTTGGCTTAGGCTTAGTCTCATTTCTGATACTATTTTACTCTATTTGTATGTAATTAACTTATACGCGTTAGGGTGACGGTTCACCACTACCACTGTCTTTGAAAAAAATTGGCTTATGCTTAGGCTTAGGCTTGGCTTAGTCTCATTTCTGATACTATTTTAGTCTATTTGTATATAAATTAACTTGTACGCGTTAGGGTGACGGTTCACCACTACTTGAGTAATTTGTTGAAGATAAATTGTTTAGTTGTGAAAAATAAATTAAATGAAGGCTTGTGAAAAATAAATTAGATGAAGGCTTCGGCTTAGGCTTTGGGTTTGGCTTAGGCTTAGGCTTAGGCTGAGGCTGAGGCTTATACGCGTTATACCGTTACATGTTATACTTTATATAACTTATACGCGTTAGGGTGACGGTTCACCACTACCACTGTCTTTGAAAAAAATTTGGCTTAGGCTTAGGCTTAGGCTTGGCTTAGTCTCATTTCTGATACTATTTTACTTTATTTGTATATAATTAACTTGTACGCGTTAGGGTTAAGGTTCACAGATCTCTCTAAAGAGTTACTCTGTAATAAAGTTTGTCATACGCAATTTGAAATTAATAATCCATGAATACAAAACCAACACCTACGTCACGTTGTGACGTCATATTGTCAGTACTGTCGGTTTTCGTCCTATACAGTCCTGTAAAATCATTTAGTACACGCTATGGATTACTTACTCCTTCAGTCACAATTAAAAGACGAATTCCAAAAACAAGAAGTACTAATGTAAGAATATTCTTTCATACATCTTAATTAATAATCCATGAATACAAAACCGAAAACTACTTCATCTAGTGCTTGACCCGGTTTCCTTAAAACCGGCAGAACTGTAATCGGCTCGAGAACTAGTTAACAGTTATATTATTCTACTCTAGCAATTCCTTAACCAACTACCAATATGAAAGAAAATTTAACTTATTGCATTTACAAGTTTAAGAAACATATAAAATAGACAAACAAGGCATACAATATAGATCAGTTAGTTACCAAATTGGCACAAAACTAATCGACAGACCAATTAATTTCTTCTGCCGAATACAGAAGACTGCCACGAGAAAATTGGTAAATCCCGGTTAAGAGATTAACATAAATGTTAAGTAGGAAAGCATTACTACACAGCAATCAAACTTATAGTACAAGTATACAATTATGCAAACATCACAGCTAAAAAGCATAAACGAGACACAATTCATTGATAAGCAAGTTATAACAACAGTCTAAATATGAAAATATAGCACCGAAATAGTGATACATGGCGTCTGAGTAGACTATAACTGTTCAGGTCAGTAAATAACACAGTGAATAGAGTCCACCACAACAGCAGTAGTTACAATACAACCCATGGAGAGAAGACACGCTGATAAAATATAAAAGAAACTGCAATTTATTAGTAAAAGCAACATCTAAGCTTTCAGATGCCAAACTGAGACCAAATAGGCTTAAGGTGAAAACATTAAAAACGAAACAAATTATACTGACACTAGTAAAACCAAGATGTGTATAATGACTGAGAAAGCCAACAGGGTATCAGTTATCAGCTGCAGACACATGCTCTGTTCGCTAATGGCCGACTCACTCAAACGTGTATCCAGTGACCCTCACTCCACAAATCTGCTCCCTGTATACACAAGTTTCAGTAAGCTCACTCGCTGTATCCCTACGTGTTGAAAACATAAAACGACTGTTGGTTTAAATTGTGTCTGTTTAGTGTTTAGAGCTTCTTTAGAACACAAGGATAGCGGGCGAATTCGTTGGAAGTGGAGGTACACAATTGTGGTGGTAATTAGCCGTTAGCGTGTAGAAGCATGTACCTGTAGCTGATAACAGAGATCCTGCCAACTGTATATATTATACACGCTTGGGAGTATTATATGAGTGTGACAGGTGGCAGGCTCTCTGTTATCAGCTGGAGGTGCATGCTTTGCTCGCTAACAGCTGACTCCCCCACAAATGTGTATGCTCAGCTCACTTCAAAGTAATTAGAACCCTAGCTTCCTGGCTTTTCCCTAGGTAAAAAGTTCTGGGGGGAAGTCCGGGGGCGGTCCCCCCAGGGCTGGGGGGGCACGGATTTCTGGGGGAATTTTTCAAATATGCTTAAAAAATAGCTATTTTTTGCTGCTGAGCTAAAAAATTAACTATTTTAAATCCGGCGAAACCGGAAAATTTTTTCAAAATTTTCCCTCAAAACACTATTTTTCCGGGCACTTTAGAGTCCTGGGGGAAGGCCCGAATCCTGGGGGGGGGGGTTCTGGGGGGGCCTCCCACCCTTTCCCCTGTAGGAAAAAGCTAGGCTTTGCGTTCTAAAGCTCGAAGCAGACACAAATTGGACGCAAGCAAGGGTATCTTTTCGAGCTTTAACACGTAAAGGTACGGAGAGTGAGCATACAGAAACGTGTACTGGGTACTGATTTGATGGGGGTCACTAGGTACACGTTTGTGGGGAGTCAGCAGTTAGCGTGCAGAGCATGTATATACTTGCTGCTATTAACAGAGAGCCTGCCAGCTGTCACACTCTTATAATACATCTCTTGGTAAAATTAAATTTGGCGACAACTTAGCTACTTCAGTCCATTTTCTTGCGCCCTCACGCAAAAACATCTCCATTGATATTTATGACGAAAAGTTAAACGAAAAATAATAAAAACAAGTCCACACTGAATGAATGAATATGAATGAGCAGTGCACACACAGGATAATGTTTTATAATCAAGTTACGCATTTCTTTGATTTTATAAGATGACGTTTTCCATATAGATCAAAACAAACCTATTTTAAACGAAAAGATCCCGCAAAAATAACCTTAGATTAAGGCAACATTCAAATTACAGCGCTCAATCGCAAATAATACCTAATTCAGACTGTAAGTTCACATTCCCAGCTTTTTCCTGGTACTACTAGTTAAACTGCTTGACCTCTTCTTCTGCTTTGATTCCTTTTCCAATAACTTTTTCTCCCTCTCCACTGCAGTCTTCAGATCCTTAATCTTTTTCTTCAACAGCGAACGATGATTTTGGTTAGAAATACCTATGGCCTACAAAATAGTCAAAACACAACGCTGACACTTTAGAAAAACAAGCGCTTCTGAAAATTTAATTACTAATTCTTGGATAATTGTGTAGCAAAGTACAGACTGTGCAAGTGTCGGAGCAAGCAAAAGTAAGCACTCCTGACTAGTGATGTGCGCCGGAGCTCCGCTCCGACGGAGCTCCGGAGCGGAGCTCCGATTTTCGGTGCTCCGGAGCGGGCTTCTGCTCCGGAGCTCCGGGTACCCGGAGCAGCCATTTTCAGGCTTTGATGCCTGTTTGTTGTTCATAAGTTTGGGTAAAAATGAAATATTTGAAGAGTTTTTATGATTTCTTGCTGTGGTCTCACGAACAGTGCGTAAGAACAATAAATTAGTGTTCGTATTATTTATAACTTTTCTGCTTTCTCAAAACTGCTGTATAATTCGTTTTCTGGAGACAATTTTTCCAACTTGTCCAGATCATAAAAGTGAAAATTTAAATATATATAATTCTAAACTACGACCTCGAAGAATTGTTTCCATACAACGTTTTTAATTATATATAATTGCAATTAATTCGATTATTTCCTCTTCCGATAAAATCTGTGCTTCTACGTAAACTTTCAATGTCTACAAATGTTTTCTTTGCTTTCATATCACACATGTTTTTTAATATTTTTCAGATATAATTTCTCCTTATTCAAATTTATTTTATGATTACATACTTTTTAAAAGTTCAACAGTGGATAAATGCAAATTTGGTCTACATTAAACTTGCCATAATTCATTATGGATTTGACAAACTTAATTTTTGACGGAATTCTTAACGAATTTCTTTAACAAATTTTATGGAGTCCTAATCTATAAAACTTAAACTTAGCAAATCTTGAAAGAATGAAGCAGAACTAAACGGCAGTAAACTAAAAGTGGCTTTTTTTGCCAACGTAACATACGTAATGCATAATGAAACAGTCACAAATTCTTTGAATAGTTGTTAAAGTGTGAACTCGTTTCAGATCAAAAATACAGGTTAGCAAATGCATAGAATAAATGTTTATCAAAGAAAGCAGATTCAGAACATAAAAATATGAAGCGATAAAAGTAAATACTGAGTACGCGTGCTTTTCAGTACAAAAATAAGTTGCTTAGCTTAAAATAAAATTTTTACAATTTTAACCTCCACAAACAGTCGGAGCTCCGCGGAGCTCCGGAGCTCCGGAGCTCCGGTGCTCCGACAGCCCGCTCCGGCCGGAGCTCCGGAGCGGGCAAATGTTTCAGCGCACATCACTACTCCTGACTCAAGTTACTAGTAAACGGATATGCGCACCGACGCCCTGTAGGTCCTGTAGATATGGACGGATTTCTTCGGAGAACTTTAACTTTTTTTAACAGAGGATCACGAAAGTATCCGATTATTTAGAAAAATAGAGTTCCTTATAATGGGCGGCCGAACGGTCGGAGTGACAGAGATACAATAGACTCAAAAAGGGTCCCAATTTGGGGAGGGGATTACTGGCAGTCATCACTGATGACTCATCAGATACCATAGGCCAACTATCTGTTTTGGGACGGTATAGAAAGTTATTTGGGCATAGTGTTGCCCCCAATAGGAAGGTAGTCTACGCAATCTGATTGGATGTTAGTTAGCTGTTTGTGGTGTTTTGTCGTGGCACAAACTGGGAAACATTTTCTTAATCTTGTTAGAGCACCGTTACGCAGTGAAATGAGGTGCAGCTTCCTAATGTTTTAATCTTCTTCTTCTTCTCTCAATATATAATATTCTGAATTATTCAAATGACTGATAAAGCAAAAGTCAGAGATGGCGACACACCTTCAGCTTTGATCCATCTAACTGTAACAGCTTCTTGCCATCAACTCTATTAGCCGTGAGTTCAGCACCATATTCTCTAATTCCCAAACTATTCACATAACGAAGGACGTCTTCACAAGACCAATCCAATATACTAGAAGCCTAAAGATAAACAAAGCAATAGAAACTCTTTGATAGTGCGACAAAAATTACAACCGAAGACCGTAGAAAGCAGGCTTGAATGAGTGTATTATAGGCAGTAGTCCCTTGTAGTGTCGGTAGGTTCTCAGACTCCTTTGGAGAGTATTTAAAGACAATTTTTAGCAAACTAGCAAAATCTGCTGCTTTTAGTTCTCAACGATGCATAGCCCTTTAAATGGAGATCCATACGACAAGCAGCACAGGATATAAAATTAAAGTTCTAAGCTAAAATAAGTAAGCTAAGAGTTTACGTTTAACATTACGCTTACTTGACAATTAAGATCGGTAGTTGAGGATCTCGAATATTTGGCTTCAAGGTCTTCTAAAAACGAAAATAAAGAAAAAATAATTTAGCAGTACTTCGAACACAGACGTCTTTCTCTTTAAAAAAATCAAGCCGGAGACAAAAATTTTCAGTTTATGGATTATGGATAATAATACTGCAATGTTAGTTAATTTAATCGTTGATCGAACGTTTGTTAGCAGAAAACCAGCTCACCTGCAAGAAGACTGCTAATACTCACAAAATGCAACTAAATTCACAGACGATAAAAGAAACTGCAAGCGAAAGCAAATCGTGCTTGAAATTGTTGTTACCAAAACAAAAGCCATGACAAACAAAGTGAGTCTGTGAAGCGATATACCAAAGATCAAAATCGAAATGGAACCCTTTATTTAAACAAAAGTTTTCTAAGAATATATATAATGAAAATAAAATATAGAAATTTATATAAAAATACAGAAATGAATGCACTTTTATTGTTCAGAAAGCTAGAGTGCGTACGTAGGTATTTATGATTGCATCATTACAACACAGATTAACGGTTTTACAGACAAGTAGCATAACATTAGTCAGAATTAGTGCGCGATTAATGCAGCTTAGAAAACACACAAATAGCACAATCAACTAAAGGTCGGGAAAACTACACTAACTATGCATACACTTGATGTATTATTAGTTAAAACGATTGATTGATTAATTTGATTGAACGAAGTAAACCTATGAAGAAAGAATATAAGAGACCATACGTATAGTATATGTACTAGAAAATGGCACACAATAAGGCGACAGATACATACGTATATACATAGGTAAATTTTGGCACACTGTTAAGCTTACTCTTGTTTGCGTGCACATGCTTAAACAGGCGTCCGGCCAGAAATTTTCGGGCCACAAGTGAAGGTGAAGTGGGGGTGTCAGGGTGATCAACAACTTCGCCCACAGCTGCAGTATCACCAACAGGGTACTTCGATTGCTCTTCTGGAGCCGGAGAAGCTGCAGTGATACTGGTACTGCTGCTGTTGCTAGTGATTGTGGTATTTGTTGTAGTGCTGAGCTTGCTGGGTGTTGATTCCACACTGTCACCTAAGGAAGCAGGAACCAGAAACCAAAGAATGTTTCAAACAAAACTCTGGGTCTGTTATCAACAAAACAGATATTTATAAGTCTAAGTAAAGCAAAGTACAATTAGATTAGAATAGAACTGAAGTCAAGCAAATTAGAATATTAATAAGAAAAGCATGAAATAGCGTTTAAACCAACCCAAATTCAATGCATATTAACAAGAGTACATAATGATAAGAGCGTGAGACTAAGCCTAGTCTCTGCTATCAGAGAAAAACTATGCTCTGTTAGCTAACGGCTGACCCTCCCCCACAAATTGGACCAACCACTTCAAAGAAATTCGCACGCTATATTTGTGTTCTAACGCTCGCAACAGACCAACAACATTGAACCAATTGAGTAGTTGTGTTTTCGAGTATTCAGCACGCAAGCGTAGTGGCCAAATTTGCTTGAAGTGATGGTTCCAATTTGTGGTGGGGGGCTGCCATTAGCGAACAGAGCATAGTTTAACAGAGACTAGTTCATACTGCTATCATTATGTACTCTTGATATTACTAATAAAATATTACTACTATTTTAAGCAAAAAATGCAAATCTATATTAAACAAGTGCAAAAACTAACAGTAAAACATGTAGCTAGTTCTAAAAAAGGTGTCTGGCAATCAGTCAAATTAAGAAAGTAATGGAAAGTAACTGACATTAATCCATTCAATTCAAACATTGTCATGCAAATAATTAAGAACATTTTAAGGCAAAAATAAAAAAATTAGAAACCAAACACTAGATAAACACGTGATAAATTCCCACCAAATTCCTTGCCCCTCACATTTCTTTCTTCAAAAAATTTTTACAGAAATTTTCCCGAAAATGTATACTGCTGCTAATGCCTCTCAAAATCCATACTGCTGCTTGGTCTGATGAAAAAAATCCAAACTGAAACAACGAGCTAACGTTTTCTCATACAGTTTAAGGACTAAAACGATGTATATTTTCGAAAGTTTGAAAATTAATTACGCTTTCCAGAATTTACAGCCCTCCCTACAGCTGTCTCCCATCTTCATAGAGTAAGACGTGTTCGTCTTCATCACGCGCTTCGTAACGTAGAGACAGGAGCGAGATTTCGAATGATTGCTACAACAGTGGAGGGGCTCGCTACTCAAGGTAGATGGCCTACAGATTCTTGTAATGTTCCCACATTAGATGTACCCAAAATAGCGACGAAATTAGGATAAATAGCCGGACTGGTTGGAGTTAAAGTGACCAATTTCTTGCTGAAAACTTAAGCTTTGTGGTGACTGGTAGCCTAGTGCCAGTCAACAAGTACCAGGAAGTGGAAGTCTTAAGCTCTCAGCCGGCAATCTTGGCAATAAGGGTAGCACGACTTAAAATATGCCTCTTTAACCCGCAAGCCACTACAACAGCTAAAACCTTCAGAGCTGGAATCAGTCCAGATACTAGGGAAAATACAGTCCTCCTAAGTACCGTTCCTGATGAAATTCTTATCTTTGGAGTAAATCTTTAGCTTTTTCTATCACCGAAGTGCTTTAGTTGCATTTGTATCAGATATTTAAAGAAAATGAAGTCAGACACAAATGCCTGACATGTAACTAACAGTCTTAAAATATTCTAGAATAGTATTCCGGTAGTCAAATGAAAATCAACACACTATTAAATAAGGACGTGCTCACGGGATAAGATTATTACTAAAATAAGACAGAGTGAAATCAAATTGAAACAAAGAAGTTTCCTACACATTCCTGCTAACGCTTTCAGGTCAGAACTAAGTCTAATAAAAGAAAGCTGACAAAAAGGTCCAAACAAGTAAATAATCGAAGACAAGTGAAAATAAATGCTGATGCTGCAACTGGACAAGACTAAAAAGGCAGTAGCTCAAGCTGTTAGATATTTGTATTACACGGCAGACTATTAAAGCCAATTCTAAGGTCGGCCAGTATGGCAAAATTGAAGTTAACACGGACTAGCAAGCACATTCGTCAGGGATTTCAAAGGCAAGCATTGATTATCGGAAATAAAAAACGGACCTGATACTTGTTCAGTGTGAGGGGATAAGGAACTAAATACTCGTCCCCAGGGTTCCCAGAAAATGCTTGCACGTAACTGAGTGTATATGTTCTGCAGTGCATGAAGCTTATCAATTAGCACATAATATATTTAGTTTTTCAGAAAGACATTACGAGTGTCCAATGATCTAAACCTTCGAAACTTTATGGAAATTGGTATTCCTAGGTTTTTAGGTTACGATAGACAAATCAGTTACAAACTTCTTTTTTCAAAATCGGCCCTGTGCTTTTCAGTGTGTTTTTCTAAGAAAAAGTGTTTTTAAGAAAATGTTTTTGTAAAAATTTACGACTGTTTTTACGACATACATCTATTGTTGTAGACTAATACGTATACGTAGTGTCGTACTAGATGACTACGAAAGAAAAAGAACAAAAGTACAAAGTATAAGTTAAAGGTAGGACGTCGAGGCTATAAAAGAATTAAGGAAAACACTAGTGCGCTGAAGGCGCAAAATATTTCAACTAACAGTCTTCTGTAGTTCAAAACTTTTACAGAAATCAGTAAAATTTTGCTTCTGAAACTCAAAATTCAGGTGTGTTTTTCTGTAAACACAGTAAAAACCCAAAAACTATGCTCGTCCCCCTTTTTTCCTATCAATATTGGAAATTGCTACACTCGGTGAGAAGATAAACAGATAGACTGTTAAAGATTCATGCTTGCCCAGCTATAAAGGAGAAAACAATGGAAACATCTATCTTTCTGAATCAAAATTTTAAAATTCATTTTCACTTTAAACGGTTCAGGGAAAATTTCCTGACCATGTCATAAATAATCTTTTAACAATTCTTAAGTCAACAAAATAATCTACCGAATCTACAAAATAATTAACATTAATTTTGTCCACTGAACTACTTCTCCGTTGCTCCGTTTCCGTTATTCCGCCAGCCACAGGTGCGCTAGCAATTAAAATCATACACAAAGAACGGATCGCATCCTTAATCATAGTTACTCCGATACTTTATTGAAGCGTAAACCAAAAAAAGCGAAGACCTTTCCTAGACTTTCCTTTCCTCAGGAACCAGCCTTATTGTGAAAGCATTTGCGATTTCTCCATCTACAACTAGGAGGGAGTTTCCCTTTCAGGGGCACCCCACATTCCAACTTCCAACCTCATCTTCAGTCAAACCAAGAGTCTATAATACCAACAGCGGGAAGCTTGGCCCTTCCTGTGGATAACTTTCTGTGCCGCAAACCTTCATTAGATACAGATTCATTAGATCACC
>JASAND010012449.1:0-15130 GCA_030248195.1 Trissonchulus latispiculum
ATTTTCAGTTTTTCGGACATAACTATCGCTAGACGCATCTTCGGAAAATGTCGCAAGAAGAAAAGTTGCTCAGCTCGACGAGATCTTTCATTTGAGTACCATATCGACCACTTTTGGATAAATTTTTCAAAATCCGGAATTTTCCGGGTCGAATATCTCGAAATCCGTAAATTTTCCGGAAATTTCGATTACAGTTTTGAAATCAGCGTGGTCGAGTTACCCTATGACCAACTTTTGAGCGAAATCGGAGACAAAAAATTTTTGACCAAATTTTGGATTTTGAAATTTCGCCTTGGTCCCCCCTTACCAACCGAAAAATTCCGGGATTCGCCATTCCCGGAATCCGGAAGGTATCGGACTGCCCAACTGAGAATCCAACGTCCAAGTGAATATCTTCAAAATGAGGTATCAACCACCCCTGTACCCCTTCCCAATCTCGAGATCTAGGGGGGGGGACAGACGGATAATAATAACTAGCGCTACTGCAAGGTGTTGCCCACAACACGTCCCTTTGGGGTATAAATTTTGCTAGATACGTTTTAAGTTATGTCTGTTCGGGAAATCTGCCCGAGAACTCAAAGAGCTTTCAATTAAGCACCATATTGCCTAAGTTTCAACGAATTTTTGAAAATCCGGTTTTTTCCGGAAATTCCGAATTTTCCCATCTGCGGCCATAACTTTCGTTGGAAACATTCACGGAAAATACGATAATGATAAAAATTACTCAGCTCGACGAGCTCTTTCATTTGAGTACCATATCGACCACTTTTGGAGAAATTTTTCAAAATCCGGAATTTTCCGGAGCGAATATCTCGAAATCCGTAAATTTTCCGGAAATTTCGGTTTCAGTTTCGAAATCAGCGTGGTCGAGTTACCCTATGACCAACTTTTGAACGAAATCGGAGACAAAAAATTTTTAAGTACAAAATCCGGGTTTTCGTGAATTTTCGGGTTTTCAGTTTTTCGGTCATAACTTTCGCCAAACGCATTTTTATAAAATGTCGCAAGAAGGAAAGTTGTTCAGCTTGACGAGCTCTTTCGTTTGAGTACCATATCGACCACTTTTGGAGAAATTTTTCAAAATCCGGAATTTTCCGGAGCGAATATCTCGAAATCCGTAAATTTTCCGGAAATTTCGATTTCAGTTTCGAAATCAGCGTGGTCGAGTTACCCTATGACCAACTTTTGAGCGAAATCGGAGACAAAAAATTTTTGACCAAATTTTGGATTTTGAAATTTCGCCTTGGTCCCCCCTTACCATTCGAAAAATTCCGGGATTCGCCATTCCCGGAATTCGGAAGGTATCGGACTGCCCAACTGAGGATCCAATGTCCTAGTCAAGGGCTTCAAAATGAGGTATCAACCACCCCTGTACCCCTTCCCAATCTCGAGATCTAGGGGGGGGGACAGACGGATAATAATAATAATAATAATAAATCCTACCGGCATCAACGGGTTGTCGCGCATTTTCCTCTTATTCCTCTGTGCTTATATTGGCTCGGGCTCAAACTAAGTTTTGGAACATTTTCAGACTTTGGCCCTATCACAACTTTTCCCTACTCGCTGAGATCTTTCGAATAAGTACCATATTGACAACTTTTAGGACAATTTTTAAAATTCCGGTTTTTCCGGGAATTCCCGGATCTTCAGTTTTTCGGCTGTAATTTTCGCTGGACGCATTTCCGGAAAATGTCGCAAGAAGGAAAGTTGCTCAGCTCGACGAGTTCTTTCATTTGAGTACCATATCGACCACTTTCAGAAAACATTTTCAAAATCCGGAATTTTCCGGGCCTAATATCTCGAAATCCGTCAATTTTCCGGAAATTTCGATTTCCGTTTCGAAATCAGCGTGGTCGAGTTACCCTATGACCAACTTTTGAGCGAAATCGGAGACAAAAAATTTTTTGGTCCAAAATCCGGGTTTTAGTGAATTCCCGGATTTTCAGTTTTTCGGCTATAACTTTCGCTACACGCATTTTCGGAAAATGTCGCAAGAAGGAAAGTTGCTCAGCTCGACGAGATCTTTCATTTGAGTACCATATCGACCACTTTTGGAGAAATTTTTCAAAATCCGGAATTTTCCGGGTCGAATATCTCGAAATCCGGAAATTTTCCGGAAATTTCGATTTCCGTTTCGAAATCAGCGTGGTCGAGTTACCCTATGACCAACTTTTGAGCGAAATCGGAGACAAAAAATTTTTTGGTCCAAAATCCGGGTTTTAGTGAATTCCCGGATTTTCAGTTTTTCGGCTATAACTTTCGCTACACGCATTTTCGGAAAATGTCGCAAGAAGAAAAGTTGCTCAGCTCGACGAGCTCTTTCATTTGAGTACCATATCGACCACTTTTGGAGAAATTTTTCAAAATCCGGAATTTTCCGGGTCGAATATCTCGAAATCCGGAAATTTTCCGGAAATTTCGATTTCAGTTTCGAAATCAGCGTGGTCGACTTACCAAATAACCAACTTTTAAGCAAAATCGGAGACAAAAAATTTTTACGTTTCCCTTGGTCCCCCCTTACGATTTTTAAAATTCCGGGATTCGCCATTCCCGGAATCCGGGAGATATCGGGATGCCCTTACAAACGGGAGCACTTCAGGTCACCCTACAACTATGGTGAGAATTTCAGCCCGATCGGTCCAGCCAATATCGAGAAAAAGGGGGGGGACACAAATGTTGACCGGAATAATAAATAAATAAATAAATAAATAAATAAAGAAACTTAGCCATATCAAAGGGTTGTCTTTTTTTTTAAAAAAATGCGACAACCCAATAAATCCTACCGGCATCAACGGGTTGTCGCAGCCATTTTCCTCTTATCTAAAGGGCGAAAACTCAGTTTTGGTACATTTTCAGGCTTTGGTGCTATTGCAACTTTTTTCCTACTCGCTAAGAGCTTTCGAATGAGTACCATAGAGTCTACTTTTGTGACAATTCTTAGAAATTCGGTTTTTCCGGGAATTCCCGGATTTTCGGTTTTTCGGCCATAACTTTCGCATGACGCATTTCCGGAAAATGTCGCAAGAAGGAACGTTGTTAAGCTCGACGAGCTCTTTCATTTGAGTACCATGTCGACCACTTTCGGAGAAGTTTTCCAAAATCCGGAATTTTCCGGGTCCAATATCTCGAAATCCGTAAACTTTCCGGAAATTTCGATTCCAGTTTCGAAATCAGCGTGGTCGAATTACCCTATGACCAACTTTTGAGCAAAATCGGAGACAAAAAATTTTTAAGTCCAAAATCCGGGTTTTCGTGAATTCCCGGATTTTCAGTTTTTCGGCTATAACTTTCGCTAGACGCATTTCCGGAAAATGTCGCAAGAAGGAAAGTTGTCCAGCTCGACGAGCTCTTTCATTTGAGCTCCATATCGACCACTTTTGGGGAAAATTTTCAAATTCCGATATTTTCCGGGGCGAATATCTCGAAATCCGTAAATTTTCCGGAAAATTCGTTTTCGGTTTCGAAATCAGCGCGGTCGGATTACCCTATGACCAACTTTTGAGCGAAATCGGAGACAAAAAATTTTTACGTTTCCCTTGGTCCCCCCTTACCATTTTTAAAAATTCCGGGAGCCGCCATTCCCGGAATCCGGGAGATATCGGGATGCCCTTACAAACGGGAGCACTTCAGGTCACCCTACAACTATGGTGAGAATTTCAGCCCGATCGGTCCAGCCAATCTCGAGAAAAAGGGGGGGGACACAAATGTTGACCGGAATAATAAATAAATAAATAAATAAAGAAACTTAGCCATATCAAAGGGTTGTCTTTTTTTTTAAAAAAATGCGACAACCCAATAAATCCTACCGGCATCAACGGGTTGTCGCAGCCATTTTCCTCTTATCTAAAGGGCGAAAACTCAGTTTTGGTACATTTTCAGGCTTTGGTGCTATTGCAACTTTTTTCCTACTCGCTAAGAGCTTTCGAATGAGTACCATAGAGTCTACTTTTGTGACAATTCTTAGAAATTCGGTTTTTCCGGGAATTCCCGGATTTTCGGTTTTTCGGCCATAACTTTCGCATGACGCATTTCCGGAAAATGTCGCAAGAAGGAACGTTGTTAAGCTCGACGAGCTCTTTCATTTGAGTACCATGTCGACCACTTTCGGAGAAGTTTTCCAAAATCCGGAATTTTCCGGGTCCAATATCTCGAAATCCGTGAACTTTCCGGAAATTTCGATTCCAGTTTCGAAATCAGCGTGGTCGAGTTACCCTATGACCAACTTTTAAGCAAAATCGGAGACAAAAAATTTTTAGTCCAAAATCCGGGTTTTCGTGAATTCCCGGATTTTCAGTTTTTCGGCTATAACTTTTGCTAGACACATTTCCGCAAAATGTCGCAAGAAGGAAAGTTGCTCAGCTCGACGAGCTCTTTCATTTGAGTACCATATCGACTACTTTTGAAGAAATTTTTCAAAATCCGAAATTTTCCGGGGCGAATATCTCGAAATCCGTAAATTTTCCGGAAATTTCGATTTCAGTTTCGAAATCAGCATGGTCGAATTACCCTATGACCAACTTTTGAGCGAAATCGGAGACAAAAAATTTTTACGTTTCCCTTGGTCCCCCATTACCATTTTTAAAAATTCCGGGAGCCGCCATTCCCGGAATCCGGGAGGTATCGGGCTACCCGCACTTCCGGTACCACTTCACCCCACCCCCAACTGGTACTGATAATTTCAGCCCGATCGGTCCAGCCAATCTCGAGAAAAAGGGGGGGGGACAAGATTGTTTACCGATATAATAAATAAATAAATAAAGAAACTTTCCCATAACAAAGGGTTGTCTTTTTTTTAAAAAAAATGCGACAACCCAATAAATAAAGAAACTTAGCCATATCAAAGGGTTGTCTTTTTTTTTAAAAAAATGCGACAACCCAATAATAACTAGCGGAGTTGCGAGAATGGGTTGCCGCGGCATTTTCCCTTTGGGGGGACGGATTTTCAGAAGAATGCAACAATATTTTGGTCGTAATTTTCGCTACACGCATTTCCCGAAAATGCCGCAAGCAGAAAAGTTGTTCAGCTCGACGAGCTCTTTCATTTGAGTACCATATTGATCACATTTGAAGAAATTTTTTAAAATCCGGGTTTTCGTGAATTCCCGGATTTTCAGTTTTTCGGCTGTAACTTTCGCTAGACGCATTTCCGGAAAATGCCGCAAGCAGGAAAGTTGTTCAGCTCGACGAGCTCTTTCATTTGAGTACCATATCGACCACTTTTGAAGACATTTTTAAAAATCCGGATTTTCGTGAATTCCCGGATTTTCAGTTTTTCGGCTGTAACTGTCGCTAGGCTTATTTCCAGAAAATGTCGCAAGAAGGAAAGTTGTTCAGCTCGACGAGCTCTTTCATTTGAGCCCCATATCGACCACTTTCGGAGAAATTTTTCAAAATCCGGAATTTTCCGGATCCGATATCTCGAAATCCGTAAATTTTCCGGAAATTTGGATTTCAGTTTCGAAATCAGCGCTGTCGAATTACCCTATGACCAACTTTTAAGCAAAATCGGAGACAAAACATTTTTACGTTTCCCTTGGTCCCCCCTTACCATTCTAAAAAATTCCGGGATTCGCCATTCCCGGAATCCGGGAAATATCGGACTGCCCGCGCTTCAGTCAACACTTCACCCCACCCCCAACACCCGCTAAAAATTTCAGCCCAATCGGGCCACCCAATCAAAAGTTAGAGGGGGGGACAGGTGTGGTCACGAGAATAATAAAAACGGACATACCCAGATGAAAGGGTTGCCTTTTTTGTGTAAAAAGCGGCAACCCAATAATAAGCACAGACCAATAACAAAGTGTTGCCCATTCCTTTGGAAAAGTGGGCAACACAATAATAACACGACGAGAATAAGGGTTTGCCCTTTTCCTTCGGAAGTAGCGGCAAACCAATAAATGCAAACAGTACCCACTTGCCTTCTACTCGGAGATTTGATAAGACAGTTGTAGCTTGATACAATTTACCAAAACACTAAGAGAGTATAGAGGTCGGGGGGAAAAAACCAACCCGCAAGTGGTGGGGGAAAAAACCAACGCCCATCCCGTTTGGACGATGGGGATGAGCTAGCGGGATCAAATTTTGCATGCAAGTTGGTAGGGCCCATCCCACCTACCACACCAAATTTGAGCTAAATCATATCATTTTTGAGCATTTTGTGACATTTTGAAAATTTTGGCATTTTCGACCCCCCCCCAAAATTCAAAATTTGCCTATTTTTGAAGGCCTGTAAAAAATTTTCCATAGCAGTTAGATAATAACTTTTAACACTTTCTATGAGAACAACATGTGCTCTTTCCAAAAATGTCGGTCTCGCCTTCCTGCGACGCTTGGCAAGCTGCCAGCAGAATTTTTACAAAATGGGAAAAAACCAAGGGGTGGGAAAAAATCCAATTTTTGCTTTTGCTGCCAAACTCCCAAATATGGTTCTTAGTTGCTCAAAGGTCATCCACATAGCAAGTTTAATGCGTTCTTTCACGTGAACAGCTCAAAATTGCATTTGGACTTGGCAATTTTGTGCCAGCCGGTAAAAACCTCATTTCGGCGGATCGGCTGTTTGGCTCACCTAAAGCGGCCAAAAGTACTCTGGGACAAAGAAATACGCGAAAAAACACTGAAACAACGTTTATTTGAATATATTTCATCGAATTTCGAAAGATCTACAAATTTTTGCATTTTAACATAGAAACTGGCAAATTTGATGAAACCTAGCCAGTTGATGCTGCAAATATTGATGTTTGATTTTCTCACTTATTATACGGAATATCGCAAAAGTGCAGATATGAAGTCAGCGACGCCAATTAAACCTGTTGCATGCATAAAATCGCTAATATGAGTTACCCTGACCGAATACTACTGGGATTGGTTTTTCCCATCCGTTGGTTTTTTCCCGCCATTGGTTTTTTACCCCGGCTAATTAACCGTTAATTACTAATTAACGACAGGACCTAGACAGGCGATTTATATACCAAAATGACAGTCTAGACAGGGCTTGATAAGAAAATAATTTATAGCCGGATTGCTCCACTGGGTAGTTCTGCAGAGTCCAAAAAGTGACTACCTTGGTTTTCCCCCGACCTCTATAATATGTTGAAAAGCAGGTACAGGTATTCGTGCTGTGCCGACAAGGCCCAACCTCTTCCCATTAAACTTTCAAAACATCTTCCACTTTTCATGACAAGCACCCAACCACCAAATTTTTAATTATATCTTTAACTATGTACTAATTCCTGTATTGAGTCACTACGCCTGTTTGAAATATTACGCAGGCATCATAATCTCACCTTTCGCATTGGCGGAGTTCCGTTTTTGATTTTCAGAAGCAGCTTCATGATTCGTCGCTCCTTCTGCTCCTCTGGGCTCAACGACTCCTCGTCGATATCAACCTGAAAAAGAAAACAAAAAAGGAGCGATATAAAAAGAAAACCTAAAAACAAGCAAAAAAACTTCAAACATATTTTAGTAAACTAAAATAAAAAGCACCAAACAACGGTCAAAACTTTCCAAAAATTCAGCAAGCTATCATACCAGCAGTTTATCAAAATACTGCATATCTTCAGGTTTCAGTGGGGGCAAATTCTGCTGTTTCGGCTGCATATCCACCACCAGATTTTTGTCCCCAAGACCTCCACGTTCCGGTGTGGCCTGCATCGAAAATCCTGGGATCATTCCTGTCATTGGCGTCGGCGTGGCTGTCAGTCGTCGCGCCGGCGTCCGAATGGGAACATAGCCAGCCGGTGGTGGCAAAACCTAAAAACAAAAAACTATTAATTTGGCAATCAAAAATTGTATCGGATATATATATATAAATTGAAATCTGCTTAGAAATCAATAAAGCTAACGCTAGTGACATTCAGCATTTATCAGAAAACTGCCAAACAATGAAGAAATCTAACGGAGAGGAAAGGTCAGGAAAAATTTATCAAACATATAGTTTAAAGCCCAGTTCATACCTCTGTCCGTTTGTCCGTTTCTGGTTGTCCTTTTGTCCGTTTGTCCGATCACATACTGATTCATACTTTTCCGTTTTTCCGTTTGTCCGTTTGTCCGTTTGTCCGTTTGAGTTGTTGATTCATAGTTTTCCGTTTGTCCGTTTGTCCGGTTGTCCGTTTGTCCGTAAGGGATGTCCGTTTAGACTTCAACACTGCTCTACTTTTCCGGTTGTCCGTAAGCAACAAGTATGAATCAGTTTAGATAAGCAAACCAGACAAACTGACAAACGGACAAACGGACAAACGGAGAAACGGAAATTCGGACAAACAGACAAACGGACAAACGGAAAATAGGTATGAACCGGGCTTAAGAAACACCAGTAAAATATCCGCAAAATTAAGAAAATTCAAAATTTAATAATTCAAACTTTAAAGCTAACCTTAAATCCAGGCGGGAACAGGGCGTCCAGTTCTTCATCAGTCAGCGGCCTGTTGCGATCATCAATCTCCTTCTCCCACCGATAGGCCTGCAGCTGTTCCGGGGTCATGGCCAACAGCTGGGCCGGTGAGGGCGTAGCCATACCCATGGCCGTTACTCCGGTCGGCGTAACTCCACTGGGGGTCATCATGGGAGTGCCTCCGCGGGGGGTAAATTCCGAGCCGGCCGGGGTACTACCACTGGGCGTGAAAGCGCCAGGAGTAGGGGTGGCGTTGCCACTGCCACCAGGTGTCTGCGCGGGGGTCAGATCCCATCGACTGCGGCGTTTTGACGCCGGCGTTGGAGTGTCATGAATTTTGGGCTCCGTTGCGCCGCCATCACCGGCTTCGCCGGCTCGATCCGTGCGCGGTGTTTCGGCCCAACCGGGTGTGGCGCCCCCGCCGGGGGTCATGTGACCGGGAGTATCTAGAATAGCAATAGACAGATAGAGTCATAAGAAAATGTTGCTGGGTAATCAAAAAACACAGTGAAGAATACAAAATGTGCCAAGCGAGCCAGCCAAAACGATAAACACTACACGTATACGTATGGAAAATCAAAAAGCCACATAAAAATAGTGCCAAAACATAAAATAAAAACTTCTTGGCTGGCCTGAGGGAAAATGAAATATACCAACTGTTTCAAAAAAATTAGGAAAGACCACAAGAATCCCACCGCATACACAAAAACTCTCAAACAGTCTGAAAATTAAATATCAAATCAAATATAGATACCTCTCGGCGTCTCGTCCCACCGATTTCGCCTTGGTGTAATGGCTCCACCCAAACTGGGGGTAACAGCCCCCGGAGTTGCTCCAGGAGTCAGGGCTCCGGGAGTTGCCATATTGCTCGGAGTTTCACCCCACATTCCGGCACGAGCACTGGGGGTGGCGCCCGGGGTTTCTGAGCCCTTCGGCACATGGCTCGGCGTTTCGTCCCAGCGTTGAACATGGGGTGTGGCCATCTGAAATAATCAAGTAAAATATGTAGCCGTATTATGTACACACACAAGAAGCTGAAAATCTGATTAATTTTGATTAACTAATGCTGACTAACGTTCAGTAACTGATATGGGTTAACTTCATTGCTAAGCAAACCAACAAACTGTGAAAGAAAAGTAGCAGGATATAATCCTGAACGGCTGAGTTCCCAGTGGTTCATAAATATCAATTTGGTTTTCTTTGATGTTGAGTAACGCAACACAGCTTTTTACCTCTACTACTGGCCAAGAAACATCCCTTCAAATCCAAACAATACGCAGTTTAGTATCACAGCACGAAATCAGTTTTGATGCTATTATTTGTAACAATGACAATCTGGAAACTGTTACACGCCGTTGGCGCATACCTCAGCAGCATCCAGCAGTGTAAGCTTGGTCTTAGGTGTGGCACGAGGTGTGGGTGTGCCACCTGGTGTGGGTGTGGCCCCCACTCCCCCAGTAGCTCCGCCAGGTGTTCCGGCCACCGAGGGCGTCTCCTGCACATCCCAGCGTCGTCGTTTTGCCTGCGGCTGTTTGTTGGCGTCCGGGTCCACCACCTTCAGCTCGCCAGCCTTAGCCTTCTGTGCCATCTCTTTGCGGACCTGGGCCTAAAACAGAGGCAAAAATAATAATAATAATAATAATAATAATAATAATATGTTAAAAAACAACGTACAAGATCAAAGATAATTGAAAAAAATCGTAGCCAACGCTCCCACAAAACATCATAAGCTTTGACACAAAATTTGTTACTCGACATTGGGCAGAAAACGGCAACAATGCTACACAAAACATAATTACCTAACAGTTTTCTGGCTTTTTAATTTTAATCCAAAATCTTTTATCATTACCTGTTCACGATTGATAACTTGTTCCTGCATGATGGCGGCAAAGGTACGTGATTTGACATCGGGTGTCTTTTCACCTAAAACAAGCACAAAGGCACAGGTGAAATAAAAACCTCCGACTGAACAGATCAGGGGTGACCCCTGTGCAACTTTCTATTTATTCTTAGTTTAGTTTATTGGCACTTTATGAAACACCAACATTTTAGATGTCTCAAACAACTTGAGCAAAATTTAAATTCAAATTTCAGCACGCAAAGTTGTGGACCAAAACGCTTGGATAATCTCAAGCTGACGGGTTCACAACTTGCTGACTGAAGCGTTTTCAAGAAAAAACTATACAATTTCCAAAATTAGTTTTTTCTAACGGTGCACAATAAACTACGCTAATGATTATTTAAAAATTAAATAAAACTAAATTCACAAAAGTCAGAAAATTCATCGACCAGCCAGGCCCTTTCGCATGAAAACTCCTAACTTAAAGTTCTAAACAATTTAAATTTAAAAAAGTTTTAATTTTGCTTTAAGGTTAAAAAATCAAAATTCCAAACACTACTAGGCCTGGCTGATAGCGATGAAACAGAAAAGCAAGCTGTCCGATTTCACGTTAAATTTGAAAAAAACAAGCCTAAAACGTTACAAAAATAGAACAAAAACAACAATCACAAAATCGAGTGAAATCGAAACTAGCTTGCTTTTCCTTCTCGATAAACTTAGCCCGCTGATAGAAACTATCCCAGTAGCATTACACAATCAGGTAGTAGGTCCTCGATGTCGGCAACATCAAAGGCTTCAGTCACTGCGGAGACTCTGCCTTGAACAGCAGAGAATGCTCCAGAGAGGCCTGATGTCATGAATGGACTAAGAATGAATAGGGGCTAGAAAATACTTGTACGATTAGTTCATCTCTGCCGCTTTGTGTAGCCATAAATTTTGAAAACAATTTTCATTGCGTAATTATATTATCTACTTCATCAGTGACTTTAGCATAAATTAATCACGTCTACAGTGTGGTTAGGCGTTTTTAGAGTTCGCAAAATAGGTACTGTGCACTCTAACTCAGTATTTATATACTAATAACAAATCCTAAATTGGCCGATCGCAAACCTCTCCTTGGAATGATAACTATTTTAGCTGTAACCACATTTTCTGAAGTGATAACCCACGCCTGGCTTATTTTTACTGGTGGGGGGGGGGGGGCCCCCCCCACTCGGCAACCTCCCCCCATTCGAGGTTCCCCCCCATAAATTTTGGCCTCCCCCCCATAACCCAAAAAATTGCCAGATTTCACCATTTTTACCCTAAATTTTCAAAAAATTTTCCGGCTTCGCCGGAATTTTAACGAAATTTTCGCTATTTTACCATAAAAAACACCTAAAATTAGTCATTTTTTAGCGATTTTTTGCAATTTTTACACAAAAAACGTAAAAATGTGCAATTTTTTTCCAAAAATATGCCCCCCCACTTTTGGTGAGCCCCCCCCATCCATGGGGGGGCAACTTTGAGCCCCCCCCCCCATAAATTTTGGCCTAAAAATAAGCCAGGACGACTGGTAGAGGATCCTAACAGAGTGCACTTTTTCGTTAAGAAAAGTAATGCTATGGCGAGGCTCATCTTAATCTCTAAATTAATGTCTACTGAGGTCGTGTGCGTATTATGAAAAGAGCGAGAAATGTTGTCGAAATTAACAAAGCGGCTACACAAAAAACAGCGACATACGAACAGCGCATTGTCAGACTGGTTCCAGAGGCAGCAGTAATCAGTGACATTCTGTAATCTTGCTCTGGTCTGTGCTGAACGAGCAACAACCTTGGAGGAAAAAAGCAGGTTTCCTATTAGTTCAGTAATCTGATGGCTTTTATTGTACGTATACGTACAATTGTATACGTACTTACAAACAACTAACCTATTAAAGTGGGACTAGTCGGGCATTCCTAGTACAATTATTCGGGAATGTGCTTAGGCAGAAAGTGTGCTTTTTTAGTTTCTATAGAACAAGTAATATAAGATCTAGGCTGCAGGTTTTTAAATTTAAATTAAATCTAAGCTGCGAACTTTTCAAAATTTCAGATATATACATTAGATTTCGACGATTCAAAATTCAGACTAGCTTCAAAAATGCCTTAGAATTTAATTAAAATGGACGTAGACAAAAATACGACAGCCTCAGCTTATCTGTCATTTAGCAGAATTTATCCTCGAGTCCTCCACCCCCACCTATACTAAATTTCTACTATCAAAAGCCCGATCGTAGTCCAAATTGTCTCCTCCTTTCTCTAACACTGCATGTACCGATATCGGCCAAACAATAATTAAAGTTTGTCGATTAAACCGACAGATAACCAAGTTTACAGTATAGGTTTGCAGACAACTGCAGGATTGTTCGTCTAGAATAGTAAAATCGTTGTGTAATTGTAACAGTATAAACCCATTATCCAGTCATAACGATTACAAAAATTACAGTCAATTTCCACCTCCCTCAACATCAAAATCGGCACCTGATTGACTGAACACGACAAGAATAATTAATCAAAAACAGGGTACACATACAATACTGACAGACAATTAAAAGGCTACAAGGCCGCACCCAGATGGGGGGGGGGGGTCATGGGGTCTAGACCCCCCTTTCAGGGTGACTACGGCAAAACAGCTATTTTTGAAAGCTTTTGGCGGCGCCCTCGGCGCGATAATTAACTTTTTAGAAGAAACGAACATCCAATGCACTAATTCTTGGCAAAACTGCAAAATTCTTCAACTTATGGGGGCTCCGCCCCCAGACTCCCGGTTGCATTTGACCTTGCCCCCTCCCAATAACACAACAGTACAATGATGAACCTACTTACGAGCTTTTTATATGCATACGTAGGTAAGCAATATATAATTGAAAATGGGTTAAAAATATTTATATACCCACAAATACTGCAAAAATCAAACTAATAATTTACCTGCAGCGAACGGATCAAAGCGATCCGGCGTCAGAATCATCTGACGACGACGCTGATGATATTCGTCCTCCCGACTGGCAATGGTCTTCTTCTGTGTTCCAAAAACGTCATCGTCCTAGAAGAAGTACTGATAAAAATAAGAATCTGTAAACAAGCAAGCAAATAAACTAACATAACAAGATAAAACAAATTATAACACCCAACAAACAGCTGCTTATCATCTTAGAGAAGGCCTGAACTTCCCCTCCCCCCTCTCGGAAGCTGCAGTTGGCTCCGTCAGTGGAGGAAATATGTTTAACGACTGATTTCAAGCAACTTTATGTTTTCAATGATGAGCCTTACAAAACCATGATAGAGACAATGATGCATTACAAAATGCCATTATTCATTTTGTTTGAAGAAAATATCACCAGTTCAATGCAAAGAAATGTCTGGCTTATTTTTACTGGGGGGGGGGGGTGGGGGCACCCCCCACGCGGCAACCTCCCCCCATAATCCAAAAAATTGCCAGATTTCACCATTTTTACCCTAAATTTTCAAAAATTTTTCCGGCTTCGCCGGAATTTTAACGAAATATTCGCTATTTTAGCGTAGAAACAGGCTGCTGGCCGATGAGCAGGCCGGCTTTCGTGCTGGCAGAACTGCTGAAGACCAAATGCTACGCATAACGAAATCAGTCGAAGAGGCCCTACAGAAGAAGCTGCGAACTGTGCTAATCCTGGTGGATTTTTCCAGGGCGTATGATACAGTCTGGAAGCACGGATTAATGTACAAACTCGGTCGTTTGGGAATCCCACCCTGCCTACTCCAATGGCTCAAACAATATCTCAGCGATCGAACTGCAAGAGTTCGAGTAGGCAGGCAGGACAGCAGTTACCGAGTTTTTCGAGATGGCCTGCCGCAAGGAAGTGTCCTGTCCCCACTGCTTTTCTTGTGCATGATCAACGATATCTCCTCTGCAATTCCAGCTGGAGTTGAACTCAGCTTATTCGCGGATGACCTAGCAGTCTGGGTCAGCGATAAATCACTTGCCAATGCCACCAGCAAAGCAAAAGAGGCCCTCGAAAACATCATGAAATGGGCGGAGCAGTGGAAAATGACCGTGTCTCTGGAGAAAACAGAGGCCACCTTCTTTTCCCTGGACAACCACGAAGCCAAAGAGAAGGTCAAAATTAGGGTTGGAAACTCAAATATTCCATTCAACCCTACCCCAACCTTCCTAGGAGTCACCTTCGATAGGAGGCTCAGTTTCAAAGACCATATTTTGAAGATCTCTGGCAAGCTGAAGAAACGCAGACAGATCCTCAGCATGCTCTCTGGAAAGAAGTGGGGGTGCAGCCAAAGTGCACTCCGTCTGATCTACATCACGCACCTGAGATCCTTGGTGGAATATTGCGCTGGCGCGTGGATGCCTTACGTGGCTAAATCGAACATGGAAAATGGAAATCCTGGAAAAGGACCAGCGCGCTGCTGCCAGGGTAATAACCGGGTGTGTACGGAGCACTCCGACGGACGCTTTGGTCGCGGAAGCACACCTGTTGCCTCTCCAAGAACGACGCAATATTCTAGCCAGTATTGCATATGAGAAGAGCCAAAGGAAGACCTACTCTCCTATTCTCCAGGAATCTGTCCGCCGGGACTGCCCAGGCAGACTGAAGACCCTTGGATCCTGGCGAACCACTGGCAAAGCCTGGTCTCGGAAGGTGGGCCTGAACGAATTTGCCATAGAAGAGAGTGTCAGTCTATTACCAATAGAACCGTGGCAGTTGGAGCTGGTAACTGGAAATATACAATGCAGACGAACCCTCCTGGCGGATATCGCCAAAGAAGATCCAGACTACTTGAAGAAAACTGCAACCATGGAAACCATCGCCGCTCTTCCTGAACATGACCTTGAAATCTGGACTGACGGCTCCGTCGGCGAAGGCAACGCAAATGGCGGCAGCGGAGTCT
>JASAND010012450.1:0-26598 GCA_030248195.1 Trissonchulus latispiculum
AAACAAATTAAAAATGAATTAATTACAAAAACCAATTAGTTTTCATGACTGCTAATAATTTATATGTAAACTGTATAATAAAATTGTGAATAATTAAGAGGAAAATTTTTCATACATTACTATTAAATTGAATAAATTTCTATAATTTAATTTAATTATAAAAATGGTTTTAATTTCAAAGTTTGCTGTCTAAATTTATTTTATAATTTTGTTAACTTTTAATCAATTTATTCTTGTTACTACATTTATATTCTAATTAATTTAATTTTTATTGTGAATATACATCGGCGTATATAGATGATCAGTTAAATTAATTTTAATTTTAAAATCTTTATTTTCCACAGAAAAAAGTAATTTTCCTACACAGTCCCCCTCCTCTCACAGTTATTTACACGCGATAAACTATACCGTAAGACGTTCTCTCTTTAGTAATGTGGGCGGGGCTTAGCAGTTTAAGTGACAGTTGGGCAAAATCAGAGTTGGGAAAACAAGACTACACCGGTGAAATTGAACGTAAGTTAACTCATTCGCAAAAAGGCCCTAAATGAAAAAATGAGCTGAATAAATTGGAAAAACCAAGAGAATAGCTATCAGAGTTTAATTTAAGCTAAAGAAACACCTGCATCATAAGTGGCTTCCCGCCAATACTTTCTGCCTCATAATTGAAGCATAACCCTAACTAAGTCACACAACAATACGTTATCTTCTTAATGATAAACATAATAGTAATTCAACACACCTATAGTTACAGCAACAGACACTGAATTAGCAAACCGCTTTTCGACAATCAACTATAATATTTGATCGTACAATGCACAATGCGAATAGTAAAAGTCAAATCCAATTTACTGAACTGATAGCTTCAAGGAAATTAAACTTCATCATCGTCGATAGTTAATTTGAGGAATAACCAACCAATGTACGCGCCAGAATGCTGAAACAAATTAAAAATGAATTAATTACAAAAATACTAATTTGTTTTTATGTCTGCTAATAATTCATATGCAAACTGTATAATAATATTGTGAATAATTAAGGGGAAAATTTTTCATTCATTACTATTAAATTGAATAAATTTCTACAATTTAAATTTTAATTATAAAAATGGTTTTAATTTTAAAGTTTGTTGTCAATATGTGCTTTGTAATTTTGTTAGCTTTTAATCAATTTATTCTTGTTACTACATTCTTTAATGTATGCTACAATTACAATACGTATAGTAAAGAAGTCAAATACAATTTACAGAACTGATAGTTTCAAGGAAATTAAACTTTATCATCTTCGATAATTAATTGAGGAATAACAAACAATGTACGCGCCAGAATGCTGAAACAAATTAAAAATGAATTGAGAAAAACCAATTTGTTTTCCATGACTGCTAATAATTCATATGTAAACCTGTAAGTAATAAGTGCGAACCATTAAGGGGAAGAATTTTTCATACATCACCTATTAAATTGAATAAATTTCTATAATTTAATTTAATTATAAAAATGGTTTTAAGTTCAAAGTTTGCTGTCTAAATTTGCTTTATAATTTTGTTACTTTTAATCAATTTATTTCTTGTTACTACATTTCTATTCTAATTAATTTAATTTTTATTGTGAATATACATAGAACGTATATAGATGATCAGTTTAAATTAAATTAATTTTTAATTTTAAAAATCTTTATTTTCCACAGAAAAAAGTAATTTTCCTACACAGTCCCCCTCCTCTCACAGTTATTTACACGCGATAAACTATACCGTAAGACTTTCTCTCTTTAGTAAGGTGGGCGGGGCTTAGCAGTTTAAATGACAGTTGGGTCAAATCAGAGTTGGGGAAACAAGACTACACCGGTGAAATTGAACGTAAGATAACTCATTCGCAAAAAGGCCCTAAATGAAAAAAGGAACTAACTAAATTGGAAAAACCAAGAGAATAGCTATCAGAGTTTAATTTAAGCTAAAGAAACACCTACATCATAAGTGGCTTCCCGCCAATACTTTCTGCCTCATAAAAAGGCATAACCCTAACTAAGTCACACAACAATATGTTATCATTAATGATAAACATAATATTAATTCAACACACCTATAGTTACAGCAACAGACACTGAATTAGCAAACCCCTTAGTAGTATATCATAATCAAATTTGAAGTCGACTTTGTCTGTTAGTGTAATATCTGGAAGTCATTTTTTTAAAACTATAAATTGTATTTGTTTGAAATGTTACTTTTTATAGGTATTTGTTGCTGTTCTAGATAATAGCGATGGAAGGACTGACTACTACAATTATCCCAAATCAGCAAGATAAGAAATAGTACATTAGCTATCTCATGAATATTATAAACTAATATCAATACCGGTTCAGAAATTTACAATGACTTCTACTTAACATAGCTGATACGTTATGTTTATTTGCTGCTGTATGATAATAAAGTTATGATATAATGGATGTTTTATGCTGGTATAAAACAAAGGCGTTAATATTGACACAAAAGATTTAATAAAATAACCGGAAAATTAAATTTTTCAGCCATATCATGTAACTCCAAACAGATGGCTTTTTTCGTCAAACAAATAATGTCTAATTTTGACGTGCTTGCATATTGTGGTTATTATTACAGTGTTTACATACCAAAAAATTCTTAAATGCTGTCTGTATATTCGTGACATCTTGAAGAAGTTATGTAGAACATTGTTTCTTTTTTGTCTTGGTTAATTAATTGTTCTCATCTTCAATATCTAATCGTTCCATCTTACAATTTAGAAATGGATTCTCTGGTACCGCTGTTTGAGCTGAGCACCTTAGTAATATGTGAAAACTTAAAATGTCTCGAAAATGAAGATCTCTTTACTCTGGTAAACCAATTTATCTCGTTAAATGTTGGACCACTACTGTCCTGGTTCCTACTGAAAGTGTTCATCTGGAACTTTTGGAAACATAATGTCTACTTGGTAATAGAAAAAAGATTTGATCAGCCCAGGCCATGGATTCATATACCAAACAGAGCGGTGCATGGCGTTGCCCGTTCTACTCGATTTTTTGAAGGTGGTACTGTGACCAGAATTACCGAGTTACGAGGATATAGGATTTTGCAAAATGTCATAGCCGAATTTACGCATGAGAAACCCTGTTTGGACACAATAGTTACGCGCGATTTCGACATAACGACAGTTTTAATTAGAAAAGTTAGATTTATTATTCAAATGAATGGTTCTTTTCGTCTTCGTAATATGTATGAAGCAATAGCACCACTGGCCTATTATATTTTGGGCGTGAAATGGGCTACAATATGTAAAATGGTTACGGCTAAAGTCATCACTAAACCAAAAGATTCACGGCAAACAGATTTAATTTCTTGGACTGATTCGGCTTGGGCTCAAATGGATTTTAACTTGGAACATCCATATGTACACTGTACTATTGAAAAAGTGGTGGCCCGCCTGCTTAAAAATTTTCATATTTCACAAATATATGTCCCTGACGGATTAACTGATGTCTGTTGTCGTTTGTGTAACTCTTCCTTAGTGTACAGGCATGATTCAATAAAACACCACGTCAGATTCAGACATCCGCACATATTTTGTGGTCCTGTTTTGTCGGATGAAGTCGCCTGCTTCAAATGCGGATTGGTGTGCGAAAATTCAGAATTTTGCAGCAGGCATTTTCGCATGCACTAGTTTAGGTAATTCTTCTTAGCCAATTTACTTTACATCGGGTATTTTCGCACGCACTAGTTTAGGTAATCTTCTTAGCTAACTTACTTTACATTGACAGAACTTTTATTAACACATGTCACTTCACAAACTTAGAAAGATAACCATAATATTAAATGCAAACTTTTACTACGAAACCATTAAATATAATCTATAATACATTCTTATCAAATGACTTTGGATGTCAGTTGTAGTTCGCGGAACGGGGGGGCTTAAACATCTACAGTAGTTCCCTGGTATACAGGGACGTCTTCTTGGTCGTAGGTCACAACTGTTTGAAGGGATATTAAATCCAGTTCTATGGGTTCAGTTTGATGACTCGGAGATGGGTGTGGGGGATCTTGTTGGCGATTTCTAATTTTGTTCCAAATTCGATACAGAGCAATGCTACAGAATGTCAACACCAATGTGACAAATACTATTATCAACGGCCATAGTTGCGGCTTAGTCTAAACTGATTAAAAATGAATAAATATTGGGCTGCTGATCATTTAGTTGCCTTTTTCAATTTGACAGCTAACAACCATTTAAGCTAATGCTTGTTTTATCAGCAGGCTTAATTATTGCAGTCGTTATATAATCATTTCGGTTGCCCGTTCGTTAAATTGAAGTTGAGATCTTCGTACTAACTATTAAATCAAAACGTATTTTTTTTTGGCATAATCTATGAGATAAACGAAGCATTCGAATTCTGTTTTTATGAGGTATTTGCAAAATATGTTTTATCTCCCTTAAACCACGTAATTTTGATTGCAGCTTTGTCTTTGGCGCTGCTACTATGATGTCCGGCTTAGTTGATAATGAAACGATTAGGCGTCACATTGGTGGTCAGGCATATATCGAGGTTTCTCGGTCTGGAACCGGCAGAGGGTTTTCTCGCCTAAGAATAAAGTTTTACGCTGTGAGTGCTGACGACCCAAAAATATTAGTAACGGATTCCTCACGGGGTTACGTTGACTTGTTCAAAAATAATGTCAAAAATTTGCTGAAAGAATTGCCCGAAATGCTCGCTGCAATGGATAAAAGCGATTTTGATGCGGAGCTGAATATGAAATCGCAATTGTCAAAGATGAAAGATGCCGAGGCCGTGGTCCAATCGCAAAGTGCCAACCCCGAGCAAGGCTCCCCTACCTTAATTTCTTCAGGGGAGGAAGACGGTCCTAGCTCACCCAAATTGAAGCGGACAATCAGTGTTCGCAAATGTAAGTAGCTTCATTACGAGTCGATACAATCAGTTATTATTTATTTTACAGTGCAAAATTATTCAAGCATTAGTTAGGTACATCATAGATATGAACTGGAAATCTGGTCGGAGTTTCATAGAAATGTGTTGACTCTGGCAAGCTTTGCCGCCGACTAATGAACTCTATATTATGAAGTCGATCCAATTCGATTTCATTTAGGTCTGCCCTACTTGGAGGGATGCGCACAGGCTGTGTATTGATGTTGCTGCTGCTGCCTCTATTAGAGATCTTTCGATACAGCAAACCAAAAATTATTACCATTAGGAGAATTTCGAGCAAATGTGCGCTACAGTTTATAATAAAAAACGAAAAGCTGTTGGAGTCACTCACCGTCGGGACTGGAGGTGGTATAGACGATACTATTACCGATGAGCTACCGATTGAGAGAGGTCGAGAATGAGCAGTGGTCTTTGAACTAGACTCGCTAACAGGACTCGCAGGCAATGAATGCATAGTGGCTATGCTTACAGAACCTGTTTCCCTGGTTGCCGTATCCAATCCGATAGACGTTGTTGTTGATGGTGTTGCCGTTGTTGCTGTTGTTGTTGTTGTTGTTGTCGCCGTCTCAACTCCTGCTGACGAAGAAGGTGCTGTAGAAGATGTCGTCATAATACAAAGTCTGTTGTTATAAATAACAGCATCAAGTTGAACCTTAGAACTGATTTTAATACATCCATCGGATTTACATGTTTTCGAAAAATGTATTCTTTCGATTTGGGGAAAAATTGCAAATGATGGGAGGATCTCGATAACGCAGTTGTCAAACAAATTCAAGTCGTGGAAAATTTCAGGATGTGGTGGAATATCTGAGAAATTTGGAGGGAATTTAGTGAGAAGTCGTGGGCAATCAATAACACCGATGGCGTCATAGCAATCACATGAGGTCAGGCATGAACTTTGTTGAACTAAAACAATTATTTATTTTTTAGAAGATGTCATGATAGTCAATCTGGCAATTTTCGCTGCTATGTTGCATTGTCTCATATGTTCATGCACGTTCCTGGCATTACCCGCACTGCGCAGACACTACGAGACCCATGATGTAGCCCTTTACAACTGTGCCTTATGTTGCAATCAACACACAACCATCAGAGACCTAAGACGTCACTTTCAAAGTCACCATCCTGATACGGTCGATACACAGTATGTCATGACAGCATTACGAGAAGCTAGAGGTACTTAGGCGTTTAGATTTATATATTGTTTAAATATTACAGTACCTTGGGCATTGAAACTTGAAGACATGGTGTCACATGAGAAATGCATGCAGGCCAGTACCGGTGAATAGGAACCCCTCGAAGATTAACCCTTTCCATCCACGGGTTGTTTCTGAACAGATTTGATCACAACTTAAATTTTTAAAGTTTTTATACAAAATCCGAAAAATTCTGTTTACACTTTTGCGCCTAGCTACAAGTTTTATTTAAAAATTGTAAAAAAAGAGCAAGCTGTGTTTGCTCAGCGTTTAAGGAATGAAACCATATTATTCTTGTAGACCGTCTTCCAGGTAAATATGAGCTAGGCAGAACCCTGTAATGTATAACGAAATTAGGTTAATTTTGTTTGTCAAAATTTGTCCGAAGCTGAGACATTGAAAATGGGAGTATGGGAGCCTAAAAATCCGAATGTTTTATACCATTACTGGTGTTTGTCATTTTCAAATAGTTTTAGACCTTGTGGGATCGCAAAACAATGAGTATGAAATGAATGAAATGAAATAAGCATGAATATCATGAAACTTTATAAATAATATAAATAAAGCTTTAATGTGACTCCAACTTTTGTGTTAAAGAAGAAAACAAATTTATAATTAGGAAAACATTCATGTAAACCAAATGTTTGAGGGCTTTTCAATCCAGATTGGGTTATAGATGAGTGATTCCGTTAGCGAACTTGGCGATTTTCTGATGATTTTTTTCAAAGTAGAGTAAAGTAACATTTTCCACAAAGCCAACATATAAATTGCTACGAAAGAAATATATTGTCATGGCCCTAGCTCATTGATTACCACAAAAAGTTAGCTTTTAGATATTAGCACAATGCACTTGTAGAAATTGAAACAGGTGAAGCATGGTCTATGCCTTCTTTTTCCTGCTGTCCTTCTACGCTTACTCAACATAGAGAGTATAACATTCTACCCTGCTTGTATTTATGCGAGTCAGTCGTAGTACGACTACATGTATACAAAGAGTATGACATCAGCAATATTTTGTAATTAAGGTCTAATGCACGCTAACGACTGACCTTCCTCATGCAGGCAAATCGGGTCAACTTTACCTGCTATGCGTGTGTTCTTAAGCTCGAAACCAACACAAAGTTTAGGAAGGTTCTGCTTGTGTTTTTGAGAAGAAAGCCGTGCTAAAGCACAAAAAACTACAGCGAACGAGCATATAAACTTCCCGTATCGACTGAGTACTAATTGGCGAGAGGGAGGGGGTTATTAGTGTGCAAAGGATATGTCTTAATGAACATAGCATTCCTCCTGTGTAAATAAAAGTAATATGGTCAGAAGTGATGCTCCGTCGATGGTGGCTACTATTGCTTCAAATGCCTGCATGCTATTTCTGACACCAACTTAGCCCAATTTTATTTCAAACAAAAGAAACTTCTAACTGTCCAGATCAAGTCTACAAAGCAGTGCATAAGAGGAATGATAAATTATTAGTATGAACTATTCAACAGTCCGGAGCAGCTCTATCAAATTTTACAAACGTAGTGTTTTACTTTTAGTTATCGCCAACAGTTAAGCGATCGAAATCAGCAAATTTAAATATTATTGATTGTTTGAGATTCCATGTTGGCGATTAATCTTCGAAGTCAAAGGGACGATAAGCATTGCCTTTAACCCAAATTGTATTGAGGAATGTGAATTTTTGAATTAATTTTAGAAATGATTGCTCTGTTAAACCGACCTGAACAGCAAGGATCAGATTCTGACAAAGGTAATAACTCACCCCCTTTGTTAATAAGGACAATAAACAGTAGCAAAGCATACTCAATGAACACTGCCATTATCTAAAAAATGTGTAGACACAATACACATAATCTGATTCTATTTCATTGGAGGGAAAAAGCAATATCTAGAGATAAAGTTAAGTCATTTACAAGTTTGCTTGAATCCTACTGAAGGTAACAATCAAATAAACAGTCAATTATTATTGTGTTTATTAATGCTCAGATTAAATGTGTACGAGTAGTTATTCTTATTGATTATTCTTGCTTAATCTGGTGCTAGATGTGCAGCACATTTTAAATTCAGACTTGTCTCCAAAGACTGTGCCATACTTAAGGCGCTGGCTTGGGTATTTGCAGCAGACTTTGAAATACTGTAATTTACTCAATTGTCGGAGTTTAACAGCAATTTTAAAACAACCAATATAAAGCTTAGAATATTTTTGTAACATCTCTGCAAAGAACAGCTACCTAATTTGAATTTTTCGACTTAGACATGCGATAACAAGTAAACAGTTTTTGAATATAGATTTCTCGAAGTAAGGGACAGCTAAAGAAAAGCGACCAGTTCCAGCCCCAGGAGATACTACTTTCCGAGGGCTATTTCTTCTGAATTTGTTTAATGGGTAAACAAGCTCGAGATGTAAATTTTGTCTGATTTTCGTCAAAATTATTAAGTTTGGACGCTTATTTCTCTCGAACAATTTTGAAATTTCATATTTTCCGTTGTGCGTTAGCAGGGATGCCACAGCGAGCTCTCCGTTGGCCATAACATGTCCTTTAGGACTATAAATATGGACAATACTTGACCAATTGACCAGCAATGTTGAAGCTGTCGAAATCTTCCAATATTTGATTTTTCGAAAAAATGGTCAATTTTGGACCAGGAAAAGTAATTTTCGCTGTTATCTCTTAAACCACGAGGAATCAAGGAATACTATCAAGAGCAAAGTTGTAGGTCTTAGAGAAATGACTCTAACGACTGTAAGTTTATCCGTGTAGAATGGCTACAGTGCAAGCTATGGTGGATTAAAAGCTAATTTTCTTTTAAAATTCTGATTTTCACGCCGTCACTTTCCTAAAAATGTTTTTTTCTATCCTAAATGAAGTAATTCTAGCAAATATAAATGAATTTCAACTACAATTGCAATTTTAAAACCGAAAGACCTTAAAAGAGTCAACGTTTATGCTGCCTCAGCTCGGATTGGTAGATGAATGTGGTAGGTTATAAGCTAACCGAATGCTATATTTTGTTCCCTTGACACTGAGAGAGTAAGTTAACTGGGAAAGCAGGACTCCAAGTCTACAATATGGCACTACAATAAGGAAAAAACGGCAAAAAATAGAGCATTCTGCAACTTTAAATATTTCAAATCAAAACTAAATAAATAATGCTTTCTTTGAATGTTTGCTAACCTACCGCCAAGCCACGCCAGACGATAAAACAAGAAGTTGTCAAGCGTGGCCAGGATTTTAAATGAAGTATCAGTGTAAACAAAGATCAGTGCCAACTCGGATTGCATCATTATGAGCCCGCTACCACTGAATGATAACGGAATAGCCCGCGCAGAATTAACCTGATGATAATTATTTTCTTTTAGATAATAACCTTGTAACAAAATTTGTTACTTCTGTTTAGTGTTGGAAATGTTTGATGATAACTTGGAAGGACAATCAAGTAGTCATGTCACTATGGGTGTAACTGGGCTCGAAGATGCATCAGATCCGAAAATATCGTGTGAGTATATAAAGTGTTCCGAATTGCCAACTCACAGCAAGTGTAAGAAATCACGATTATGAAATTGGAATACTGCGGAGTTGTCTGAAAATGGAAAGTAATAATGTTTTCTTTGCTGTTCCAATTATTTGCTAGCGTCACCAGCCAAAGCTTACTTTTTGTTACTTACTTTGCAAATGTTGATGTTTCAGTGAACGACAGAAGAAAGCAGAAACAGTTGGGCCTTGGAGACGAGTCAGATGACCTTGCAAAGATTTTGGAAGAATACAAAGATGAAATAGATGAGTTTTTTGTTCAATCTGAGGGTCGCCGTACGATTTACAATTTTCCCGTTAAAAGCTTCAATGCGAGTGAAATTATCAACTGTATCGAAACCGTCTATGATGATCAGCGATCAGTCTTTAAAGTTAATGTGCAGTTAGGGTATGTTCTAAAGAATCGAAAAACAGGTAGCTACCGGTACTATTATCCATCTGAGAATACGCATATCTTTGGCACACCTAAAATTGTTACACGACAGGAAGATGTAGGAAAGTTGCAAAAGTTCATTAACGCGGACGAATTGATCGAGAAAAGTGCTTCAGATGAGACTGAATCCAGCGATTGGATTTTTGAAATGCCAACCAACATAAATGTTGTAGTGTATAGCATGAATCATCCTATGAAAGGAGACGAGGAGCTCGTCCCAACCTGCTTTCGCACGAGAAAGGGTAGGAAAACAATAATTAATCCTAAATCCGACAAGAAAAATGATGGGATTTGCTTTTGGAAATGTCTCGCAGTTGGTTTGAAAAGATGTAAGAGAATGTTGTTTTCAACCAGAGTCGCAATGCAGCTTAAACGACAGTTTCAGAAAGCAACTGGCATCACTGAAGCTCCTAGTCTTGAAACGATCGATTTGATTGAACAGTATTTTAACTGCTCAATTTTTGTTTATTCCTGCGATAGTACAGGAATCCGCAAAGAACTGTTAAGGAAGCCTGCCTTGAAAACCCAAACGTCAGCTAACCGAGTAAATCTTCTATTTTGGGGCAGCCATGTTTGTTTAATTCCAAATTTAGATGCTTTCTTACAGTGCATAAAGTGTGAAAGTTGTGACAGGCTGTTCAGTTTTGATTCTTACAGAAGACGTCATATATGCTTCAACACTCGAGAAATTCATGTAACAGGTCGATACCATTCAAGACTGCATATTTTGGAGGAAATCAGAAATTTTGGCCTTCAGTTTGACTTCGAAAACGTGTTTAAAAACTTAACGTCGGACTTCGCAGTTTTTGATTGTGAAAGTTTTTTATTATCGTCTTCAACAACAAACCAAAGTACAGCCGCTGCCAGAAAATACACCCAAAGGCATTCTGTGTGCGCCATTGGTGTAGCATCTACGCTATCGGCATCTGCTGATGTGAGAATCTTTAGCGGCTCGACTTGCGTTGCCGAATTTGTTGACTATCTTTTGCATCTTAGCCAGCTAAATGAAAGCAAGCAGACAACTGCTATACAGTCACTATTAGATGATATGGATATCTTAGATTACGAGTATGAGCAAACTGCAAAACTGTCAAACTTAGCTAGACTGCGAAAGCTTCGGGATAATCTTAACCTTTATCTTAAAAGGCTGCCTGTTGTCGGTTTTAACAGCGGAAAATACGACATTGAACTTTTAAAACGGGAGTTGTTTCCTATTTTAATAAGTCGAGATGATCCTATAACATCAATCGTGAAAAAAGGAACAAAGTATTTGGCTGTATACACGAACAATCTAATTTTTTTGGACATTATGTCATACTTAGGCAGTCAAAAGTGTTCCCTACGAGAGTATATTAAAACCTTCGGATCTCATGACTTACAAAAGTCATATTTTTGTTACAATTCGTTGACACCGGAACGACTAGCTAGCTCAAAATTTCCCGACTACGCAGATTTTCATAGCGATCTTTCGGGGGGAAACGTTTTAGAAGAAGAAAGACGCAATTTTGATAAATTACTGCAAAGTGGGGTATCTGAAAAAGAAGCTTTAAAGCAGATGAAACTTTCGGAGTCTCCTAAAACAGGCGCGGAAAATTACAAGTACTTGCTTCAGATTTGGGAAGAGCAAAAAATGAAAACGCTGTGGGATCTGTTGCTTTACTATTTGTGGCATGATTTGATGCCGACGCTTCATGCTTTCAAAAATCATGTCAATGAATTTAGAAACTTGGGTATAGATATGCTAAAGCAGTACATTAGCTTACCCTCACTAGCCTTACCGTACATGCTTAAGCTAGGCAATGGGCCATATCCTTATTTCGTTTTGCTGGATAAAGAAAGCAATAAGAAGCTTCTTTCTGGATTGGTTGGCGGACCATCCATTGTGATGACTCGACACATTGAGATAGGAAGACCTCTGTACCCGAATTTGCCACATTCTCCATTAGTCAGAAAAATAATATTGTTGGATGCGAACGCCTTATACCTTTCGACTGCTAAGGGAACTCATTTTACAGGCCCATATGCAGTTAGATGGAAAGCCGAAAACTATAAGCCGAGGCTCTGTAATAAAGCGACGGGAGCCATGCAATACCTCAGCTTCATCTCACACTCAAGGGGGATATATATTAAAACAGCCTTAAATGGTGGTGAACAGCGCATAGTCCTGAAGGATGGGTCTAAGTCTATTACAGTGTTTGCAGATGGTTTCCATAATCCGGAGTGGTCGGGGGATTTCGATAGTAAACCTTTGGTTTTCGAGTACAACGGCTGCGTTGTCCACTATCATGGTGGGAACTGTCCTTTGTGCAGCGGATTAAGTCCTGATGAGATGAACCCTATAACTCACACAGTGAACCGCGAAGTTCAACGTAGCACAGCTGAAAGACTGAGTTTGCTTTCCGATAGTTATGAATTACACATAATGTGGGAATGCGAATGGAACCGACTGTGTAAATTTGACAGTACAGTAAAAACTTTTCTGAAGAAGAACAGCATAGGCCCCCGTTTTTTAACAAAATCTTTCACTGAAGAAACGTTGCTTATGGCCGTAAGAGATGGTAATTTCACTGGAGCGCTACAGTTGGATATGCTTGTTCCTACACATCTGGAAGATTATTTTTCAATTCTTAATCCTATATTTAAAAATGTCCACGTATCCTTTGAAGACATAGGCAATACCATGCAATCTGTGATTAAAACTTTGGAACTGGAAGCGCAATATCAAACAGGTAGACGCTGTTTGATCGACAGCGCTCGCTGCACTCAGATGGTGTTATCATCAACTTATGTAAGATGGCTACTCCTTCATGGTGTGGAGGCAAGCAATGTAACTTGGGCAATTCAATTTCCTGGGTCCAGTCCCTTCAAAAAGTTTGTAGACACTGTTTCAGAAAGTCGCCGACAAGCCGCAGGAGGGGGTTCCGGGACTGCAGGAATGGCCATGAAAATGCTTGGAAATTCTGCCTACGGGTCTTCCCTTTTGAACCCCACAAAGTTTAAGTATACCCGACTGAGCAACGAAAAATCCTTCCTAAGAGCATTAAATCAACCATCTTTTTTCGACTGTGAATCGTTGACTGATGAGTTTTATGAAGTTACTGTGAAAAAGCAGTCCTTGGTCTATAGTAGGCCGACAGCTTTCGGCTTCGAAACTTACAGTTCAGCTAAGGTTGCTCTTTTATCTTTTCTTTACGACTTTATTGACTATTATGTACCCAGAAATATGTACCGTCTAATTTTGACTGATACTGACTCCTTTATGATTGCACTAGGCGCCAACAGTCTCGATGATTGCGTAAAAGAAGAACTAAAAGCAAAGTTTGCAATAGAAAAGCATCAGATTTTGGTCAATGACTCAAGCCCCGACCTCCTAAAATACTACAAGTTCGAACCTGGCTTGTGGAAAACGGAAGCCGATGACATTACAGAGGTCGTAGCTCTTGCTTCGAAAACATATTTGATGCAAACAGGCAGTGGTTCGGTTGCGAAAGCAAAAGGTGTTCAAAAACATTTAAATCAGCTGAATTTGCAAGAGTACAAGCAAACGCTTTATGGATTGCAGGAGAAAACTGTCGTTTCAGCTGGCATTGTAAAGGCAGGAAAGGATAGAATGCTTCACACCTTTACGCAAAGAAAGAAAGGTCTCAGTCCAGTTTATATTAAGCGAATGGTCTTACCTGACAATATTTCAACTATTCCTTTGAATCTTTGAATGTTTTTTGTCTGTATTTTGTCAGTGTACCTATGAAGCTCATGTTTCTTTGGGCGGATGATTCTTCACTGATAAATGCATGTGATGTAATGTGATTCAGGTTGAAAAAACAGTTGCGGAATTTTTAATGGATTTTTAAATTATTTGAACAAGTTTTAAAATTAGCCATTGGGAACAGTTCCGCAGACTGTTCATGAACTAGGACCAATGCAACATAGCAGCGGCAGTTTGTGTTTTACTTGTACATTGTATTTTCATGTTTCGGTAGTTGTGAAGCTCTGGCAAGGGTGGATGTTCATCGAAACTGAAAGTGCATTAATGTAGCAGTATATTAAGTTTGGTTGTCCGTAATTTATGCTATATACATTTGCATAAGTTTATGATTTATTAAATATATGACACAAAAAACAAACGTTAAGTCTCTCCCCCTCTCCCCCCCCTCACCCGAGGGGGGGGGTGGGGGGGGCGGGGATGGCTGCCGCCGGCGCGCCTTCGGCGCGTCGTCAGAGTTCATCTTACTGCATGCAAATCAGAATTTACTGATTTATGCATTGAACAAGAAAAAAACAATCAATAAAGTCTGATAATATTGAATACATCATGTCAGTACGGTTGCCATCGGTAAGGAGCCACTGTTCTTTTCATTAACTTAGGAGGTCCTAGTCCTCGTTGTCCTGAAAGTAGTCGTTTGGAAGCACTATTCGAAATATAGTTTGTGCTAAATGTCGGAACTTTAGAAAACTCCGTCAAAAATCGCTGGTAGCCCATAGGAAAGTTTTTTCGATTTCCTGTAGACGACATAGCATAGATGATGTCTCGAATACTGCTTCCGTTTATGGGGACTCCATTAATTGACACCTCTCCTGACACATGGTTCCAGGTTAGGTTGCCACCAGCTCCCTCGGAAATAGCGAAAAGAATGGTTTTGACCCTTTCCCTTTGTCTTGGCGGCGATCCGCGGATGATGGCTTCATTACTATTGGGCAGCAAATTCTGATCCTGAGGGTCGCTGGCTGCTGTCGACGATCTCTGCTTCTGAAACATCAAAAATTTGTTAAGCTCGTTCATCAATCTTTTATATGTCGAATCGGGGTCGGGTGACGGTTGACTAAGTAAATCTGCCATGTTTGAGTCAGCTTTATACTGCTCTCGGACAGCTGCTGGCGTCTCAAGTTCAAAGCGTCTTTGCGCACTTTCCATCAGCTCAGGGGAGACAAGATACAGCTTACGACTCATTCCAAGCAGTTTTCGTTAAATACGTGACTACGGGCGTTAGTATGAGTGGTGCTATATAGCCTCTTCCCTTTTGCAAAATTCGCTTCTTTGATGATTTTGAAATACGGCGGTTGACGAGCTTGTACAAATCGTTTTTTCGCTGTTTTAGTTGTTTAAACTGAGCTTTTGTAACCGGTATATTTCCTTTTAATAAATTAAATGCTGATTCGCAAATAGTGTCAGTAAGTGAATCTGGCGCGTATTTTAATATAGCTAATCGTAGAAGAGGGTGAGTAGAATTCCTTGCCAGCAATTCTATAAACTTTCTGTTGTTATTTACCTTCTGGCTCATTGCCAGTTCCCAGATTGGGATACAGAACGCTACGGGTGTACAAAGCCGAAGCTACAGTTTTGGTGTAGGCACAGAACTGTTTGGAGTGCTGATGGCCACTATATCCACAATGTGGAACAGTTGTCACGTCCAATGAATCTGGGAGCTGCACTATATCACCAATGTACTGTACTGTCGTCTTGGATATATTGCTAAGATATTCGGCAATCTCACTACTTAGAGCGTAGATGGAGTAGAATTGGGAAGCGAATCCAAGCCAGTTCTCAATATAGTCCAACGGCACAGTTCCAGTCGGATATGAATGCCAGCCTAGGTGGTGAACGTTCTTCGATTTCCACTGAAACACTTGTTGAGTGGCTTTTGACAAAGACAACCACAGTTCGTGCCCCAGGTTGACAAAAAAATAACCACTTTGCAAACTCTCTATACAACAAAATGCAACTTCTTTAGGGTAGAATTGCTTTCCACAATTAAATCCTTCAAAATGAATCAATAAGCCTGGCATAGAGAGAGATGACAATGCTAAACTGGCAAATCTTTCAGTCACCATCGCCTTTTATATGCTTAGATCACGTGTTGTTTACTTTGGCAAATATATCTCGTGTGACTCGTCATCAGGAAAAATTTTGCTTTGTACTCTTACAAGCTCTGGGCAACACGGCTGCAGGTTACACATAAAATAACCAAATGGTCGCCTTGCCACACACCTTTCGTAAACGTCCGGTAAAAATTTGCTGTTACCATATAACTGTCGTGATAGCGTTTTTAGTACCCCTCTATCTCTAGGTTGGCTGAAACTTACAATAAAATCACTGTTTCTGATGCATGTACGATAATGTGATCCAGGCTGAAACATATTATGAGAAGTAAGAAACACAGCCAAATTTTTGTGATGAATATCAGTCGTAAACAAGTTGCTGAGAACTGGAGAGTCCGCTATTTTATGAAGTAAATCATCCAACACTAGAATATTTGACTTGCTTTTGTCGAAAGACACTGATGATTCTAAATACTCGGGTTGAAACCCCTCATAAAATTCTATTAAAGTTTGAGAAGGGACTAATTCAATGATTCTATTCTCCAGCTCCTTATTTCTCCTCCCTGCCATCCAAACTAGTTTGTCAGGAGGTCTGTCTGTACCGGTAATAGAAGGCCAATGCTTGATGCATTTAACAATAAATTCTGTTTTTCCGGCTCGAGACATTCCTACTAAAACCATACCGAAGCATTGACCCCAATTTAGCTGATCTTTATTAACTGAATCAAACATTATATCAACACTGAAACATTACAGCATTCATAGTCTATTTATAAGTTTTACAACACTGCATGGACCTCACGCTTTCTTTGGATTGCCAATCACGTGATAACTTGCTAACAAAATTTCTCACAAACATATCTCGCTCCGTGCTTTCCAAATCGTTAAGTTTACCTATAACAGACTCAACAGAAGATCCACGCGACCAGAAGTATATAAGATATATGCAATAGTGCCCACAGGTATCGCTTCCGTAGCTCTGTAGTCGAATCGTGCTCTCCATGGCATTTCGAAACACAGTTTGATTCATGAATTCAGTAAAGTGTTTGTTATAATCAGTAACATTACGTCCAAGGCTGTCAAATACAAACAGCGTGGACGGGCCAGCTGGATAAACAAATGCTAGCCAGTGGCTTCCCGGATGGTCACTATTTTCCGTGTTAACAACCAGTGAAAGAGGACGGTTAGCTGCGTTAGGTAGCTGATCAGCAGCAAACACGCCCAAAAAGTTCTTTGCAATGGTAGAATCGTTTTTGCAGATGCTGAAAATTGTTGCAGAATCCATTAAGATGCAAAGTCAATTATTACTTGTCGGTCTGAAGTTATTTTAATTTCGGACTGGTACACCAAGACGGCAACTAAGACAAGTGGTTGATCAATGCCACCAACGTCAAACGTTGCCTTCAAATTCAAAGTTCCGTATTTATATTGAGCGACAGCATTATGTAAGTCAGACTCCGGCGCATTGATTGCAAACCCAAAGAACCAATTCCCTTCTTTATAATCCGATAAAGAAATTCCGATTGAAGAATCACCGTATAATTTCCCCATTACTTCACACAAACCCATGTATTCGTAGCATACGTCTGTGTCTGAGGAAGTGGTCGTTGGAGAATACGCTTTAGTTGGAACTGGTTTTCCATTGACAAACAGCTGCAAACTGTCTAGCAGTTTATTTTTAAAATCAAAGGGGTTCTTTCCGTAGGCGCCTATAATTCCGTCGGCTTCAACAAATTGTACGAGACATAAAGAGGGTAATTGCGAGGTGCTCAGATTTTCAATGTTGAATATAGTAGACCCAGCTGAAATTGTGTAGGATCGTGTAACAATCCGTGATATTGGATATCGAACAGGATTGTGTCTGATCGACTGTTCAATTGCCAGAGCAAGAGATGATGCAACACGGTACTGCTTAATTTGTAAAAAAATATCGACAATTTCCAGTTTTTCATCCTTGGTGGTTGTTCCACTCATAATGCGGAAAGCATCAGATGCTGGTATCATGTTAATTTCCAAATTAATTCCCGGTAAAAGTAACCTCTGCTGAAAGCAAATATCCAGTTGCAATGGACTAAGAAAGTACATCTTCTTTGATTCGGCAGCTAGTTCCATTCTTTTTTGAAATCCGGTGTTGACAGTTGGATCAACTGAAGAAAAATCGCCAGTATCACCGTAGTAGCCATAAAGTTGTAGCCAGGTTTCCTTTGGATCTTTCGAGTAGGAAAGGTGTGTACTTATGTAAGCTCTGTAGGCGTATAGATTGGACGAATTAGAAACTACGGTCCCGTTAACTTTTAGGGATACCTGTTTGAAAGCAGTGTGGGGAATTAGATTTATGGGGGCCACCTTAGCGTCCTTATCCAATGACCCTCCTGCCTTCTTAACAATTTTACATGAAAGCCCTAAGATTATTTGTGGGTCCAAATACAAGCCTTCGGTAGATGACACATTAAATATTATTTCAGATGTAGAAGAATAAGTATTTGTCGGTCTAACTTCAGTTACAATTTCTTCCAAAATTGATAAGTCCACAGGCCGAGGAGCAAACAAATCTAGCTGAGTCGGTAGCACCAAAGGAGTAATGCCTGCATTCATTTTAGAATATTGCTCCAGGAAATATTGTTTGTTTCTTAGTCGTTGCAATTTTCAGGGAGTTCCGAGAGTTATTTTTAGCTTTCTTGCTTTTCCGCGTCTTCCTATTCGGCTTCAGCCTTTTAACCAGTTTCTTCCTATTGCGGAGCTTTTTCCCGGAATGCTGTTTACTGCGTCTTTTTCCACCACCAGTCAGCAACGAGTCTTTCGTGCGTCTAACCTTTTTCCGCGTTCGACGTCTTTTTATAGTTCTGTTTTCTGTTAAAGCAGTCTTGCGTTTTCGACGACCTTTGCCCTGTTGTCGACTAGATAAATCCTGTGTGATATCAGAAACCACCTTAAGTCCTGTTTGTGCTGCAGCCTGACGTAAACTTCCACCCTCATTTAGTCGCCGGGCGAAATCACTGAGACTTGACAGCGCAAACGGAGCCAAATAACTAACAACTGGTTTGAGAAACTGAAACGCCCTTGCCAGTAACCCAAATCCCGCACCTCTTTGCATATACATACCGGCAAATCGAGGCTCCACCGTCCAGTCTCCACTTCCGCGTTGTTTAGAGTAAAAGTTTGTATATAGCTTTAGCAAGTCGATGTCAACATCCATTACAGACTATAATCTCTCGTGAAATGTAAAGTTGCAAACACGATGCCCGTCTGTTCTTGAAAGGTACACAACTGTCCGTCATGAAATGCTAATGTGAAATGAATTCTAGAAATGTAGTTATCCTCGACCGGAATATATATAGGAGTTTCAAACGAAAAACAAACATGCTTACCGTATCTGGTATCATCCAAAGGAATTATGCGCAACAATTTAGCAACCGTATCGCCGACAATTGAACCACCGGCTACCGAACAATAAACAAATATGGCATGATACCCCATGGTTAAATCCGGTCTCTTTGGAGCATAAACAGTAGAACCCTTGTATTCTACATCACCAGTGAACCCTAGTAGTGCTCCTAGTTTAGGGCTAAACGCGGCTGAATAGCCTTCACTAAGATTCAGGCATAACTTGCGATAAGAACGGTTAAATGAAAATGAAACTTTTCCAGTAAGTTCAGAAACACTTGCTAGAGTTATCTCCAATTCATCGGATATTTCTCTAGGAGTGTAATAGGCTTTTAGTGGTAATTCAAAAGTCCATTCTGAGCTGGTTCCCTTGACAAGAAATCGTCTTTCTTCTTGGTTGGCGGATGTGTTCTGAAAAATCATAGGGAAAGCTATTTCTTTGAGTGCGACTCTGTATCGAGTACTGCTTCCCAATAACAAGGGCTTTGACAACTCTATGTCAAAATTTGACATTGTATTGTTATACATTGATGACTTACAGTTGGAAGCACAGAAAACATAAAAGTTATTTGCGTCCGTCATGTCTGTCTACTTACTAGCAAATAAATCATGTTGCAGCGCTTTTTTTCTTTTATAGCTGGCTGTATTCAGAAGCTCATCGTAATGACGAGGATGGCTTTCGTACGATACCTTAAAACCAAGAGTACGACTCCTTTTTTTGACAGCTGTGGCTTTAATAATACGCTTATGGTCTCTAGCTTTCGGCTCTGCTTTAACTAGCTCTCCAGCAAAGAAAGATCCTGTTATGTCTTCTTCTGTCTTCGATGTATCTCGAAGTAAATATCGTGGCGGTATGGAGTCAATTTTCTTCCTCACAACAAAAACCTCTTTAGTGAATTGATTTCCTGCGGATTTGTTTCCTAATCCCTTGGGAGCTTTTCGTATACGAACTAAATCGTCTACTTCAAATGAGTTAGCCATTAAACGTTTTGCACTACCGTGTTTACCGTAACTATCCACTTTAAATCTAAGCCTGTGCAAAATGGCTCCTCGATTCGAGTCGTCCACTTCTTCAGGAGACAAGCCTATCATTCTGTGATATGATGAATTGTAAGAATAAACCATTTCTTGCAGAATGTTTCTGTAGTTTTTTGTATTATTGGCTGTAAGATATTTGTAAAGCCGTCTTTTAAAAGTCTGGATAAAGCGTTCGGCGAAAACCGCCTTTTCGTTTCCTTGTGCAATATAATGCTTTATATTTAACCCTTTGAGTAAGTTTTGAAAGGCGTTACTCATAAAATTTGAACCTTGATCTGTACGTAAAACATTAGGTTTTCCATTCATATAGGTGATCGCTTGATTAAAGCTGATACAAAGACTTTTAGCTGTTTCATCTTTAAGGGCAACCACACTAGCATATCTACTAAAACAGTCAATCACGACCAATAAAATTGACGGTATTTTTCCTGGTGTAAACATAACATCTGCTTCCCATAGCATGTATCGATCTGATGGAATTATCTTTTGCCTACCGTATCTATAATGCGGTCTTCTGTGTAAAATTTGAGTATACTGATGATCCAACCATTGTTTGACAGCTGAATATTTAACCGTTTTAAATCCTCGACGTTTCAGTGCCTTATAAAGCGTTAATGCAGATGAAAACGCTGCAGGTTTGCCCGGGGAATAATACAGCTTGTATAGTTCATCGTCCATCCTTTTTATCTAACTAACTATCTGTTGTTAGCCTTATATAGTATTATCGGTTTTCTTATCGTTATATCCGGCAATGAATATTCGGCAAAGCATGTAGAAATATTTTAACGCAGACGTTGATTACCTAAAATTAAAAAGAAATGTCATTGAGTTATCTCAGCGAAACACGTATAACATCAACAAACGTTATACTAGATAACTCAATGACATTTCTTCAATTATGGTAAGTGTTTTCTAACGTATATATAACTACAGCTGACCTGCAGCATCATTTAACTAGGTTCTGTGTTTACTTCAACATGGTTAATATAAAGACTGACATTACGAACATTCCATTGCCATAAACCGACTTCAAATTTGAAGATTGTATACTACTCCCTTTTCGACAATCAACTATAATATTTAATGTACAATGCACAATGCGAATAGTAAAAGTCAAATACAATTTACAGAACTGATAGCTTCAAGGAAATTAAATTTCATCATCTTCGATAGTTAATTGAGGAATAACAAACAATGTACGCGCCAGAATGCTGAAACAAATTAAAAATGAATTAATTACAAAAACCAATTTGTTTTCATGACTGCTAATAATTCATATGCAAACTGTATAATAAAATTGTGAATAATTAAGGGGAAAATTTTTCATACATTACTATTAAATTGAATAAATTTCTATAATTTAATTTAATTATAAAAATGGTTTTAAGTTCAAAGTTTGCTGTCTAAATTTGCTTTGTAATTTTGTTAGCTTTTAATCAATTTATTCTTGTTACTACATTTATATTCTAATTAATTTAGTTTTTATTGTGAATATACATCAGCGTATATAGATGATCAGTTAAATTAATTTTAATTTTAAAATCTTTATTTTCCACAGAAAAAAGTAATTTTCCTACACAGTCCCCCTCCTCTCACAGTTATTTACACGCGATAAACTATACCGTAAGACGTTCTCTCTTTAGTAATGTGGGCGGGGCTTAGCAGTTTAAGTGACAGTTGGGCCAAATCAGAGTTGGGAAAACAAGACTACACCGGTGAAATTGAACGTAAGTTAACTCATTCGCAAAAAGGCCCTAAATGAAAAAATGAACTGAATAAATTGGAAAAACCAAGAGAATAGCTATCAGAGTTTAATTTAAGCTAAAGAAACACCTGCATCATAAGTGGCTTCCCGCCAATACTTTCTGCCTCATAATTGAAGCATAACCCTAACTAAGTCACACAACAATATGTTATCTTTAATGATAAACATAATATTAATTCAACACACCTATAGTTACAGCAACAGACACTGAATTAGCAAACCGCTTTTCGACAATCAACTATAGTATTTGATGTACAATGCACAATGCGAATAGTAAAAGTCAAATACAATTTACAGAACTGATAGCTTCAAGGAAATTAAACTTCATCATCTTCGATAGTTAATTGAGGAATAACAAACAATGTACGCGCCAGAATGCTGAAACAAATTAAAAATGAATTAATTACAAAAACCAATTTGTTTTCATGACTGCTAATAATTCATATGCAAACTGTATAATAAAATTGTGAATAATTAAGGGGAAAATTTTTCATTCATTACTATTAAATTGGATAAATTTCTACAATTTAATTTAATTATAAAAATGGTTTTAATTTTAAAGTTTGCTGTCTAAATTTGCTTTGTAATTTTGTTAGCTTTTAATCAATTTATTCTTGTTACTACATTCTTTAATGTATGTACAATTCACAATGCGAATAGTAAAAGTCAAATACAATTTACAGAACTGATAGCTTCAAGGAAATTAAACTTCATCATCTTCGATAGTTAATTGAGGAATAACAAACAATGTACGCGCCAGAATGCTGAAACAAATTAAAAATGAATTAATTACAAAAACCAATTTGTTTTCATGACTGCTAATAATTCATATGCAAACTGTATAATAAAATTGTGAATAATTAAGGGGAAAATTTTTCATTCATTACTATTAAATTGAATAAATTTCTACAATTTAATTTAATTATAAAAATGGTTTTAATTTTAAAGTTTGCTGTCTAAATTTGCTTTGTAATTTTGTTAGCTTTTAATCAATTTATTCTTGTTACTACATTCTTTAATGTATGTACAATTCACAATGCGAATAGTAAAAGTCAAATACAATTTACAGAACTGATAGTTTCAAGGAAATTAAACTTCATCATCTTCGATAATTAATTGAGGAATAATAAACAATGTACGCGCCAGAATGCTGAAACAAATTAAAAATGAATTAATTACAAAAACCAATTAGTTTTCATGACTGCTAATAATTTATATGTAGACTGTATAATAAAATTGTAAATAATTAAGGGGAAAATTTTTCATACATTACTATTAAATTGAATAAATTTCTATAATTTAATTTAATTATAAAAATGGTTTTAATTTCAAAGTTTGCTGTCTAAATTTGCTTTATAATTTTGTTAACTTTTAATCAATTTATTCTTGTTACTACATTTATATTCTAATTAATTTAATTTTTATTGTGAATATACATAGGAGTATATAGATGACCAGTTAAATTAAATTAATTTTAATTTTAAAATCTTAACAGTTAGCTGAAACAAATTAAAAATGAATTAATTACAAAAACCAATTAGTAATGTGGGCGGGGCTTAGCAGGTTAAATGACAGTTGGGCCAAATCAGAGTTGGGAAAACAAGACTACACCGGTGAAATTGAACGTAAGTTAACTCATTCGCAAAAAGGCCCTAAATGAAAAAATGAACTGAATAAATTGGAAAAACCAAGAGAATAGCTATCAGAGTTTAATTTAACCTAAAGAAACACCTGCATCATAAGTGGCTTCCCGCGAATACTTTCTGCCTCATAATTGAAGCATAACCCTAACTAAGTCACACAACAATATGTTATCTTTAATGATAAACATAATATTAATTCAACACACCTATAGTTACAGCAACAGACACTGAATTAGCAAACCGCTTTTCGACAATCAACTATAATATTTGATGTACAATGCACAATGCGAATAGTAAAAGTCAAATACAATTTACAGAACTGATAGCTTCAAGGAAATTAAACTTCATCATCTTCGATAGTTAATTGAGGAATAACAAACAATGTACGCGCCAGAATGCTGAAACAAATTAAAAATGAATTAATTACAAAAACCAATTTGTTTTCATGACTGCTAATAATTCATATGCAAACTGTATAATAAAATTGTGAATAATTAAGGGGAAAATTTTTCATTCATTACTATTAAATTGAATAAATTTCTACAATTTAATTTAATTATAAAAATGGTTTTAATTTTAAAGTTTGCTGTCTAAATTTGCTTTGTAATTTTGTTGACTTTTAATCCATTTATTCTTGTTACTACATTCTTTAATGTATGTACAATTCACAATGCGAATAGTAAAAGTCAAATACAATTTACAGAACTGATAGCTTCAAGGAAATTAAACTTCATCATCTTCGATAGTTAATTGAGGAATAACAAACAATGTACGCGCCAGAATGCTGAAACAAATTAAAAATGAATTAATTACAAAAACCAATTAGTTTTCATGACTGCTAATAATTTATATGTAAACTGTATAATAAAATTGTGAATAATTAAGAGGAAAATTTTTCATACATTACTATTAAATTGAATAAATTTCTATAATTTAATTTAATTATAAAAATGGTTTTAATTTCAAAGTTTGCTGTCTAAATTTATTTTATAATTTTGTTAACTTTTAATCAATTTATTCTTGTTACTACATTTATATTCTAATTAATTTAATTTTTATTGTGAATATACATCAGCGTATATAGATGATCAGTTAAATTAATTTTAATTTTAAAATCTTTATTTTCCACAGAAAAAAGTAATTTTCCTACACAGTCCCCCTCCTCTCACAGTTATTTGCATTAAACTATACCGTAAGACGTTCTCTCTTTAGTAATGTGGGCGGGGCTTAGCAGTTTAAGTGACAGTTGGGCCAAATCAGAGTTGGGAAAACAAGACTACACCGGTGAAATTGAACGTAAGTTAACTCATTCGGGCTCCCAATTCATGCGTGCACTCGGAAATAAATCGGAAATAAATAGTGTGCTTGTGTATAGGGGTCAGTATTTAAATATAAAGTTATTTTGTGGCGATACGGAATGGATCGGAGATAAATTTTGCTGTTTCGGAAATAATCGGAATTGCAGTTTTTCTGTTTCGGATAGAATCGGAAGGGGGTTCAGGGCCCGAGAAACTCGGAATGTGAGAGTGAAGGGGTTTCTCGGACGGAATCCGACAGGAAACTCCGAATCGGACAGGTAGAAGATTGTACAAGACAAACTCGGAGTCGGATCGGAATCGGATCGGAAAGTCGGAATTGGTTCGGAAACTCGGAATTGGAGAGTCATATAGTTAGGGGTACGAAGTTGTACAAGACATTCTCGGTGTCGGATCGGAATTGGATTGGAAAGTCGGAATCGGACAGGTTCAAGATTGTACAAGACAAACTCGGAGTCGGATCGGAATCGGATCGGAAAGTCGGAATCGGATCGGATATTCGGAATCGGACAGCGATATAGTTAGGGGTACGAAGTTGTACAAGACAATGTCGGAGTCGGATCGGAATCGGATCGGAAACTCGGAATCGGACAGGTACAAGATTGTACAAGACAAACTCGGAGTCGGATCGGAATCGGATCGGAAAGTCGGAATCGGATCGGAAAGTCGGAATCGGATAGCGATATAGTTAGGGGTACGAAGTTGTACAAGACATTGTCGGTGTCGGATCGGAATTGGGTCGGAAAGTCGGAATCGGACAGGTACAAGATTGTACAAGACGAACTCGGAGTCGGATCGGAGTCTCGGACAGCCAGGGTAAATGGTGTACAAGACAAAGTCGGAAAAAAGCCATCTGTTAGCTAAATATTAAGCCAGCCATTGTAGGCAGATATTAGCTATCTAGGGGGACCTTAACAAAGTGGCAATGGAAGAGTTATTTGGCTATTCTTGAAAGGTGTCTAGGGCATGAATGGGTGGTTATCCGTCTGTTACTGGTGTACTCCCCTTTATAGGAATTTTATAGGATTTGCCTAGCCCCCACCCTAATTTATTTGATTCTACCGCTGGGACCGGTTGCACCCCCCCCCCCCATATTTTACTGGATTTTTGCAGCTATGACCGTTTGCACACACCCCCCCCCCCCCCCCGATTTTACTGGATTTTTTGCAGCTATGACCGCTTGTACCCCCCCCCCGATTTTACCGGATTTTTGCAGCTATGACCGCTTGCACCCCCCCCCCCCCTACCGTTACTGGATTTTGCAGCTATGACCGCTTGCACCCCCCCCCCCCGATTTACTGGATTTTTGCAGCTATGACCGCTTGCACCCCCCCGGTGCACGGGATTTTGCGGCTATTCGCCACCCCCCCCCCCAGTTTTGGACACTGCCAGCTATGACCGCTTGCACCCCCCCCCCCCCCCCCGATTTGTACTGGATTTTATGACCGCCCACCCCCCCCCCCGATTTTACTGTTTTTTGGAGCTATGACCGCTTGCCGCTTTCACTTATAGGTGTGGCTGGAGAAAAA
>JASAND010012454.1:0-12624 GCA_030248195.1 Trissonchulus latispiculum
AGGTCTGGTAGCGGGCTCCCTTTCTTCTGAGGTAGTGCCTACAATTGTCGTTGATCAGCTTCCGCGGTACATTGTCCAACCTCCGCCAGGTCCGTATAAGGCAACTAAGATCGTTCGTGAACGTGGTCTGGCCCAGATTCCCCCAGCGTTGAAGAAGTTTAACGAATGTCCGCCTAACTTTGGCGATCCGGAAAAACAGCTGCCGTGTGGCACCCAGCGCTTTACTGGTCCACAGGTGGTCGACGAAGCTTTCTGGCCTGGTGTTCACTATCTGATACACCACTACCCGCACATGGTTCCCTTCCGGATCCATTCGGAGCCATATTGGCAGATAGCGTGTCTACCGGACCTTCAGTCCAAGATTGATGGGTCTTCGTTGAACCCATATTTTATCGCCATCTATAATTTCTGGGACGACGTTTTTCGGCGCAATGATATTCCTTTTGCGGTGACGCGTAACGTTTATGACTACTTCTTGTTGCGCATAAAGAACCTCTTTCCGGGAGCAGAGGTGCTTTGCACCCCTACGGAGCATAAGTTCGTCACTTCAGACGGATCTCCGTATCCAACTCTGGACCGCTTCCGTTGGACAGTTCACTTGGACTTTCCTCCGATCTACCGCCGGGGTGTGTTGGAATTTGACTCCTTCCGTCTAGTGGGGCAGGCCTCCAATCTGTGGGCTGCTACTGCGGCTGCTGCTGCCAAAATTTTCCCGTTTATCAACATCTACCCGGTCTATCTGATGGCTCGTGGCTCGCCGTCTAAATATGTGAATTTTATTACTAGGATTACTAAGGACCTCGCTACCTTGGCTGACGACACAGACACTAAGGTTTGGGCTCATTCTCACAACCAGCCTCATCAAGCCGCGAGAACTCGCCAAGTTGTGTGGTTCAAAGGCCCGGGTAATATGGCCTCTAATATGTGGATCGTCCAGCCTGATCCTCTGTCTAATTCACAGGATCCCGTCTACATCCAATGGGGAGACGAGGAATTTGGTACCTCTGAACAGTTGTACCACTGGCGTAAGTTCGAGGACTTCTTTGGCGTCAAGGAGCCGGCTAGAGTAGTGGCCTCCATGGAGTGCCCTTTCCAAGCCAAATACTTGGCTGAGGAATTTATGGCCAAATGGATTCCCAGAGAATCCGTTTTGCGTCAGATGTGGCACGCAAAAACGGGTCCGGGTTACTTGGTTCGAGCACTGATCATGCTCGACGTCATCCGGGCCAAGGCGGCCTCGTGTCCTCAGTTCCGCCGTTGGTTGCACGATACCGGCGTGGCCCATTTGGTTGAAGCGGTGCCTGGTGACTCCTACTGGAGTTGTGGCTATGATGCCTTGGAACTTCAGGCTATGCCACCGGCCCGCCGCCGCGAAGTTCTTACTGCCGAAAATCCAAAGGGGCAGAACTGGATGGGCAAAATCTGCATGATCGTTCGGCGGGAACTTTTCCCACAGCTTCCTCATGAGTTGGCGGTCCGCGAGGCTGAGCAGAACCTCCGGGAGGCTATCAGGTATCCTGCACCTGTGTAATTGTTTTTACGTATGTGGCGGGGTGGGATATGTGTGTGGCCCGTATTTGGGGGGATGTTGTTGTTATGCTTTGGGGGGAATTTGTTCCGTGTTTATATGTGTTTTAACACCTCTTTTTCTGAGACTAATTTGATTATCTCTTTTCGCACGTGATTCTCTTGTTTGATAAAATTATTATTTTCTTTGCATCTTCTTGCTTTCAACGTTTCCATACAAAAGTGGAGTCTTCATTTCAAGCGATTTAAATTCTGCAAATTCTTATACCTATTCTATTTTTATCTTGTGTTCGCTTCTTCTGATATTTTATCAAAATTTTACCTTAACGTTTTATATGCAATAGTACTGGGGTTGTTCTACCGTCCCGTATCACGGCGGGTCCGTGGTTGCTCGTCGCCTGTGTCTGGCTTATGGCCGGGCAAGGGTGGGCGGTCAACCCCGGACCGGCATTATAGACTCCGTAGTTTCATTTTTCTGCTCTCCTTGATTTCGGCGCAGTATAGGGTCGCTGGTTGTCTGGACACTCTCCGGGCTGCGGTAGCCATAGGCTTGTGCCTCCTCTTTCCTAAATTAATCGGGCCTTTCTGATGTACTGTATGGCCTACGTGCCTTATTTTGTGACTGTGGCCTTTGTGCCTTATATTGATGCTATTTTGTTTACTGTAGGCCCTCGTGCCGTATGTTAATCCCCATATATTATGCCGTATTTACTCCTTTTTTGTTTGTCTTTGTTTACTGTAACATACGTCCCCTTCCCTCCCCCCAATCCCCTCTCTGCGGCGAGTTCCCTTTTGCTAATGTGCCTGTCGTATAAATTGTTTTTCCCTTAGGCGAACTGCTTTGTGCCTACTATTGGAGAGGCCCGGGTGATTGGTGTTGGGCCTGGTTCTGTCTTTGACCGGTGTATGGGGTTGGTCCGGAGCGGCTTGCGCCGAGGGGCGCCCGCTCTCCTCCCGGAGGTTGGTCCGAAGTCCGGTTGATGGAAGTCCCGGAGGGTTTCTCGGCAGCCTCTTTGGCTTCATGCTATATGAACTTTGATCTGCTTTGCCATCAGTCATCAGTACATATTTTTATGACAGTCAAGTGTGTGATATATGTTATATTCCGGTTATGTCCCCTACTCGTCCGCTCTCCCTCCCCCTTTTCCCATTTTTCTAATCGTGTTGTGTTCGTTTTCATTCCATTTTTCTGCTTTATTTTTTTCTGATAGCTTTAACCGGTTGGGGGAATATACTTGAGTTTTCACTTTTGGGGTTTTTCGCTTGATTATTACCTTTTAAAAATTCTATTGACCTTTAAAACTCTCTACTTCTACTTTCGTATTTTCCTTGCGATTCTTTTAAAACGGGTGCCCTCTAGTTCGGCTAGTCCGTCCTATATTATGTCGTATATTATTCTCTTTTTCTAACCGTTTTGTTTTACTACTGTTTATTGTACCGCGGGTTTACCATTATGATGTTGTACTGCCATTTACACCTGCCAGTTTTGCCATCTTTTTCGGTGCAGCTACATTCGTATGTGTGCTTTATTCATATGCAGCTTTATTTTTGGCATTTAATCAGATTCGTGCATAATATGCTTACTCCGGGGGAGGCTTCCTTGGACTGGATATGTGCATGTTTTTCGCTCTTTTCGCGCAATTTCTCATAAATTTTTATAAATTTTCCTCCGGTGTAGCCTCTCCCGGAGCACCTATACCTACATATTCTTCATATACCGCTGGGGTTTAAATTTCTATTTCTTTGCTTAGTTATTCATAGTTTATTTCTACTGTATAGTCGTCTAGTTTTTGTAATGTATAGTTTTGAATCAGTGGTAGTATGGTATTTTTGTATAGAGTTTCCCTGCCTTTTGTATAAAAATTTTGGGTTACTCTCCCTTTTGAGACCTGCGCTCCCGTCGCGGCTGAAGGGTTCTATGTCTTCTGTGTTGAGTCTATGTACTCTAATGTTTGTGTGTTGTCCGGCACGTGCCGAAGTAGCTTTACCCGTGTCTCGAAAACAGACCCCTAAAATTTGGCAAAGCCAGGGGCTCGAGTGAGATACAATTTTAATTCTTTCTGCTTACTAAAACGACGTTTTACCTCTACTAGTACCTAGGTTACGTAGGCTAAACCCTCATTTTTATTGGCTACTAATTTTGCCTGGAGGCCGCGGCGAGGGCTCGCGTTTCAAAACAGGGGGTAATCTGTGAACTATTTTCTGATATTTCCTTTGATTTCCATTTGAAATTATCTAAAATGAAGAAAATGTAGTGTTATCTTTATGAATGATAAATGGAAAATTGTCCTCTTGTCTAGGAACCTCGGTTCCTTAGCTAAGTCGTGTCCGCCATTGAAAGTTAGCGTAAATTCAGTCTCGCGGGATCTCTCATACGGAGTAGTCGTGTTTTCGCCGGCCTTTTCGTGCTCAACGGGGGACTTACTTTATCAGGTATTTTGGTCGGGGGAGTTTAATCCCTCTAAACTTTGGGGTTTCTTCTTTTTTTTGGGTTGAAGTAGTAATTGTTTGTGGATGTACAATTTGAGAAATGTTTATTCTTTGTGAACTGTAAAATTATCTTTCTATTTTTGTCAACCGTATTTTTGTGTCAAAACCAGTAAACTCACGGTACCGAAATTGGACTGCCGGCGCCTGCTGTAGTCGCTTAGGGACATTAGCGAGTTTAAGGGAGAGATTACGAGTTTGACATGCGCACACTCACGAACTTAGCAATTCTTCTTTTAATTTAAATTCATCTGTTCACCGAGACATAAATATCTTTACAGGGTGACCGCCTGTCTGGTTGAGCTACCTCAGCGCCTCCATTCTGGTGGACGTAATCGACGTACTGATAGCCTTGTTGAACATCTCGGGTAATTTCTATGGCAATTATTCAATGTCAGCATCTCCTTACCTCAAAATACATACGTTCTAAGCTGGCACTGCCCACTACCCAAACCGAAGCACCGACTGTGTGAGGTTTCTGTAAAAATACTAATTAAATTTTTGTTCCGCCCGGAGGCGGAATCATTGCCGCGGGTTGTAGCCTTGCAAAGCACATGCTCCTATAAGATAAATTCGATTAATTTATATGTTTTACATGTGAGGCTAGCTTCTTTTTTTATCCGTGTGGGGCCTAATAACTGTCTATTGTGGTAAAATTCTTTGCAATTCAGAGAATCACTTTCACGTGGATTTAAATTAATTTTAAATTATTTTACAGAACTTTAGAGCGTAGAGGAACTTCTTTTCGCATTATTCCTTTATTTTCAGCCCCCCCTCCTTCCGATCAAATACGTTCAACCAATTTAACAAATACTCACTAGATATGCAAATTAGTCTTTCTGATTTGTGGAACACTCTGACCAGAAATCTCATTGTGAGCAGCGGATACCAAATGTAATGAAGTTGCTTGATCTGAATTAAAATTTGTTTTCCCTTGTTCCTTGTTCAACCTAGTCAGTTAGGGCTCGGTAGCAACTTGCTACTAGCTCTCTCTCTCTCTCTCTCTCTCTCTCTCAATAATAATAATAATAATTAATAATTAATTAATAATTATATTAATAATAATTAAATAATTATATTAATAATAATTAATAATTAACTAATAATTAATATAAATTATTAATTTATCTTCTTTCTAGTCTTCCTTGCTTCGTTCCAAATTTACAGAATATTTTAGGCCAGAAGGGTGGGGATAACAATCCCATCGGAAAGAATGACGAAAAGCAGAGTAAAACTCATCTTTTGGAATTGAAAGGATGAAGTTCAATTTAGAGTAACCAAAATAGAGATACAAAATACACGTTACAGGGTTGCCAGAGTTGCCAGTTCTGAGATAAACTTTTAATTACTTTTAGTTGAGGGACAATACTTTAGATTATGACTCTTCGTCGTTACTTCTTCTTCTTCTTCTTCTCTCTCTCTCTCTCTCTCTCTCTCTCTCTCTCTCTCTCTCTCTCTCTCTCTCTCTCTCTCTCTCTCTCTCTCTCTCTCTCTCTCTCTCCCTCTCTCTCTCTCTCTCTCTCTCTCTCTCTCTCTCTCTCTCTCTCTCTCTCTCTCTCTCTCTCACACTCTCTCTCTCTCTCTCTCTCTCTCTCTCTCTCTCTCTCTCTCTCTCTCTCTCTCTCTCTCTCTCTCTCTCTCTCTCTCTCTCTCTCTCTCTCTTTCTCTGCCTCTCTCTCTCCTCTCTCTCTCCTTTCTCTCTCTCTCCTCTCTCTCTCTCTCTCTCTCTCTCTCTCTCTCTCTCTCTGTCTCTCCTCTGTCTCTCTCTCTCTCTCTCTCTCTCTCTCTCTCTCTCTCTCTCTCTCTCTCTCTCTCTCTCTCTCTCTCTCTCTCAATAATAATAATAATTAATAATTAATTAATAATTATATTAATAATAATTAATAATTAACTAATAATTAATATAAATTATTAATTTATCTTCTTTCTAGTCTTCCTTGCTTCGTTCCAAATTTACAGAATATTTTAGGCCAGAAGGGTGGGGATAACAATCCCATCGGAAAGAATGACGAAAAGCAGAGTAAAACTCATCTTTTGGAATTGAAAGGATGAAGTTCAATTTAGAGTAACCAAAATAGAATGCCAAATTCTCTTCTTTAGGTTTTAGGTCCCAAACTAGATTCTGGTGCTGCACTTGTACTCGTCTCCGCCTTGACCGTTCCGCAAAAGTAGTCCGAATCGGTTCTCAAAGTACCTTAATAAGCTGATTCTGATCCAATTAACTATCCAATATCTGTGTCCTTCACTGGACTGACTACAGGCAATCTGACCAATAAATAATCACTGAGAGATCCAAATTACAGACGAGCTGAGCTAGATTCAGGCAGGAGACTGGTCTGGACTTCCGCACCTGAATCAAATGGGTTAAAACCCATTAGTTACATAATTATGGTGCGGGAATCGAACCCAGCAACCATTACTCACTTTCTGGCTTTCTGAGTTGAACTAGAGCTGAACTTGCGAAACTCAAATTAGTCATAACAACCGAGTTTTTTGTTACTTTCGATACAGAATTAAAAGATTCGAACACTTTATTAATGTTCTGGAGATATTTTAACAAAAATGCTATTTTTGAGAAATGTCCTGCAATTCCATGCAGGAAATTGCAATAAAGATGAGATTTCACTTTGTACGTTCCGTTTTTGTTCTGTTCCAGGTTGGAACACTAGGATGAACGCAGTTTCGTAATTTGTAACGGCTTGACACTAAATAAATAATTTGTGGTAAATTTCATACTCGTATAATACAAACGCGTAATCTTTATAACAATATCAAAACATTTGGGGCCTTTTTCTGGCCCCAGAGTTCAGGGCAGTAACAACTCCCTGTTAACAAACTATTACATGACTTGAAACCAAAATAGTAAAAGATAAAAATGTTGGTTTGATTAGAAGATGGTTCGTTTTACCCTATCCATATTTCTTACGTAATTATTTATTATTTTCTCTATTTCAGGCATACCATTGATTATTGCATGATACCATACAAGATTACTGATTTTTGCTGTCTATTATTGCCATTTGCGAGTAGTTGACGTAGTTTGGATTAATACTACATGTAAAGACTCGTACGGTTGATTTTTCAACCGCACTTACTATTATATAACTTGGGATTGTTAATTCTGTCTTTAAACATGGTGCAAACATGGGACAGCACCTAATTACGATTGTAGTCATTATTACAGGCTAAGCACGAACTGAACTTGACTGAACAGACTAGAAATGGCAATAATGATTTTTACCTGTTTCAGAAATAGAACAACAGTATATCTAACTAAAAACTACCATAATACTAATCTTACGTAACATCACTATACTCCTTTCAAGTGGTAGGTCCGTAACTGTAGTCACTATTAAAAACTAGCTACGAACAGGACCTAACTTAGGTGACTGCTAATAATAATAAGGGCGTTAGTATGATTTGGAAATAGAGTGATTAGTGTGAAATATGTTGATAATGCAAAACCCACGGTTTATGGGATCCCTTTTATGAGATTCGTCCGCAATACAGAGTAACTTACGCGGATGAATCGATGGTATCGCAATATAAACTACCAAGGACCTAATACGGGATCCCCGTGACCCTAGATCCTGACGTCCATACCTCATTTGCATATTTCCTATTGTACACCGAAACCTAAATTGCTTACGTAATCCTACATTCACAAACTTTCAGACATGCATACAAACTTGGTTGTTCATAAACTACATTACCTTGCATTATTTTCCAGCTTAATAACTAAATCCTAATGTAATTTTGATGCTTCTCGCATACCACGCGTACAGACAGTCATTATACACTCAGACGCTCATATTCTCGATAATTTCAATTAATTGTATTATACAAACTGCAACATTCGCACATGTCTTAAACAAATTAATACTTAACTACGTATTCTTATTTCTTAGCTAGACAATCTTCTAACAGCAATTACACAAACATTTGGACTACTGATTAATGAACATTCATACCGCACTTATACACCATTTGGACTAGAATACACTCATGTCAAATCCAAGATATGTTCGTTCACACAAACCACAAACACACCTTTATCCTGCTTAATATCTGAGTTCTCGTTCCCTCGACGGTGCTCGCAACCTTCGTCGAACAGAAGGAGTTTCCGCGAGTCACGACACACCTATAGTCACACAAGCTTACATGACAGAGTTATTCATACGTTCAAACACGCACACACACACACACACACACACACACACGCAGTCGACGGTTCCTTAACTAACGGTTACTTAACTATTTCTAGTTGCAAACATGATTACAGCTAATGTTATTAATTTCTTGGCTGCTATTTTAAATGTATCCTAATAATATCCACTACTAATTTTTTTGGAACTTTTGTGGAAACTTTGGTGCGAGTTTTAATGTTTTGAAACTCGACTTTTAGCGCAGAAGTTTGAGAAGATTATAATAATTTGGAAAAGCGTTTTGAGAACTTTATGAAAGCCATGTGAGTAATGATTGCCAAGCAATCATTACTATAAGAACTACTATAACACATTATTAATATTTATATATAAAACAATGAGCAGGGAAGCCGGTCATTCCCTTTCAAAACTTCTTAATAATTAATTAAGATAAAACAACTCATGGCTTTTAGGATTTGAGTCAAACATCCTAGAATTTTTGAAGACCTATGATTTTGGAACCGACCTAAAGCTCAAATAAACGACATGATACAAAACAGCAAAAATCTTTGGGTTAACTGCGCCTTGATTAACAATATGGCCGGCAACTCCTAGTTGCCGGCTGTGGGGAAATGATTTTTCAGAATTAGCTCAACATCTTTTAGGGTCGTATTTTTGGAGACCCACTACCTTAATCCTAGAGGGTGGGGTCCCCGCTCAATTCTTCCCAAGAAACTACAAAACGCAACACTCTTTGCTGGCCTCTAAGGCCCTAATAAAAACTACAATCCAAAAGTCGTGGCTTGACCGAAAATTTCAATAAAAAGCGTAACATGAAATTAAAGAGCTAGGCAAATCTCAAGACCCCCATCGCACAGGAGGAGTTTACAGGAGTTACCTTCTGAAGAAAATCATAAACTTAAAAGATAAAATAATAAATAAGGGACAAAACTCAAGACCTGCTTCGAACAGGAGGGGTTTACATGAGCTGCCCCGAAACAGGAAATCATAAAGTAAAATTATAAAATCAAATAAAACTGGCCTTGGGCCCACTCATGCTAGAAGACTAAAAATTGACCAGAAGGCCTTATGATGAAATTGGAGAAAACTCCACCCGTAGGTTCAAAAAACAGCACATAAAACTTGGCCCGAAGGCCCATATAGCATAAAGAAAATTGGCCTAAAGGCCTAAAGTACACATATGAAAATTAGCCCGAAGGCCTAAAAATGATAAAAAATTATGGCCAAAAAGTGGCCATTTTCCTCCTAGGTTTTTTCCTCGTTTTTTTCATGGCCAGGTATAAGACACCTATTTGGCCCTCAGTTGTGTGTGTTCGCGGTTGATCTCAGTCTTTCTTCTCTAGCCCGAAGGCTAGAGAAGTCCCTAGATTTTTTGCCTTAACCTGGGAGGGTGCGCTTAAATCTCCGTGCCAATACTCTGGCACACAGCGGAGACGCATCAAAGAGGGGAGGGGGAAGCAACCTTCTAAGGCTGCTGCTCAAGCGAACACTGAAATTTTGAAAAGTTTTAGACCGAGCTGACAGCTCTCTGACAGCTCGGTGACAGGTCATTAAATCGGGTCGGGGCGGACTTTTCTTTGTTTTTAAGGCAAAGCTTCTAGAAAGTTCTAGAACTTTCTAGAAGCTAGCCACTTTTAACATTGGCAGACTAGGGGCTTGCCAGCGGGCCAGTCCGCTGAGCCTAGAATAAATGGGATTTTAAAATTATTGATCCTACAACTGACCCTTTTTTGATGAATCTTGGGTGCTGAAATCTGGCCGAATTTTGCGAAATTTTGGTTAACACGTAAACATAACCAAAGGGGCCAGTTTCAACTTAAATTTTCGGCTTTTCCCAATTTCTTCGAAATTGGGCTTAAAATTCACCATATTTTACACTATATTCGGAAAAATTATTAATAAGTTGGGATTTTTTACCCAATTCGAATGTCCATTTCAAATTTTCATCATTTTAACAGGTCCTTGTTTACTGGACCCCTACTCTGAGTTTTGGAGTCAACTTTTGCCAGTAAACAAGGGACGCTGTTTGCTGGCCTTAGCAACAATTGCTCCTCGTTGCTGGCTCTCTATGTCCTCACATGACTGAGGCTAGGGGAGAAATTGTAACAAGAAATATGCATAAAAATACTATTTTCTGTGGAACAAGAGTTACATTTTCATAATCTACGTACGTTATTTAGTATACCTAGCTAATTTTTATGATAATCAAACAATTTGGGAAGGGGGTAAGCCCCCTCCGAACCTATAATTCTAATAAAAAGTGTATACTAACTTTGAGGAAAGACGAGTTTCTATGCTGGCCTTTGGCCAGTCTAAAGGACACTTGAGACACAGAGTAACGTAGAACATGAATGAGGGTGTCAATGCACCTGCCACCTATGTAGCAATTAGGGGCCAATTAAGGGCCAATTTAGCACTTAACACAAAGGTTTTGAGGAGGCCAACTTTAAGACACTCCTTGAAGAAGCAAGATTACGAAAGAAGAAGTAATCTTACTAAAACATTTTAGCTTGTAACTTGCTTATTTTTTAGAGTTAAAAGGTGGGAATTGGATTTTCGGAATCAAGAGAAACTCGCCTTTCAGATGAACCTAAGTTATGTTTTCACATAAAATTAACAAAATTAACTAGTTATTAGTTAAATTAACACTAATTGACCTATATGACATTATGCAAGTACCTACTTAGCTAATTATTACTTGAATTTGAACCATCTTCTAACAATTTGCTATTTTTCAATGACTTTCAGTACTACACTCTTTATTGGCACTAGATTCCAAACTTTGAGAAAATAAAAGACTTTTTATTTCTCTAATAAAAGCTGGGGAGCATTCCTACAGTTGGACATTAGACATTTCCGACCGGGGAATAGGGGAACTGAGGGTCCTATCTCGGACTTGATAAGGGTAACTACCCCTTTTAGACTGGAATTCGTAATTCAGTGTTAGTAAGGAAAAAAGTACAATTAATGGTTGTTTAAACTTTCGTTACTCATTAACACTAATTCCCTGATTAATTCGTGTCCACCGCGTGCTTGATTTCCTTCACTACTAATCTATTTAATACTTAAATCTAAAATCTTAGTCCCTAATTGAATAAATAGTAATTTGTACTTGGCAACTCTGGCAAATTAGGACAAGACATAACAAAACGCATCCAATAAATTAAACACTAATTCCAATCAGATCAATCACTACTGAATTCGGACTCTTCATCTCCTCTTGTAACTGAAGAATTCATTTTTTCGCACTATTCATTTTTCGCCATCTAGGTCTCGAGGTCGCTTTTCAGCTTTAATGAAACTCCTTTCATTTACACAAAGCACTGAGTTCAATAATCGATTTGCACAGCTTTTTAAAGTTTGTAGTGAGTAATAAAGAAAGAGACAACGACAAAACTAAGTATATAATGCCCAATTTGTAATACCACAGCGTTCGTCCGCCTTTTTTTAAATTTAATCTTTTGGCCGGATATTGTTGGCTTGGGTTCCACTGAATACTGTCCAGCAAAGCCTGTGTTGCTGAACTATCTCCAATGCAACTTACAAAACTTACAATGGCGGAAAAAATAGCTAACATCAGTTCAGTTCATAATCTCGACAAAGGTAACATGAATCTAACATGATTATGATTTAACATGGACGAATTTAAGGTTAATTCAAAAGGATTTTGAGTTTCAAACGTAGATTTCCTTGTTTTGATAATGTTCACCGAATAATTTTTTCAACTCCGTTGTTCGGATGAGAGAATCGCCATACAGTGGACGTCTTATTCGAAGCTTTTCAAAAATTTCTAGAATGTGCTTTAAAGTAGCAAGAAATCAGAGAAGATAGAGTTGGTGCATATTCTGAACTTGGACAGTCGCCAAGGTGAAGGCTAGGTATTAAAATCCTCTATAGCTATATATGCTCATTTTGGAAAGGTGGCAAAAGGTTAGCAGCGCCCCGTGAGACAATCCATATAATTACATTTCTTCAGTATCGGCTCCATAGCGGAATATTGCCCCTTTTGTGGGCCAACTTGTTATTTATACGTTGTATTCGTACACATAATAAACCCCTCCTCCCAAATGGGGTCGCCGACCCTCCCCCCTAAAAAATTTTTCTACCCCTCCCCAAATCGGCCCTCGGCCGACCCCCCCCCCCCTAAATATTTTCAACCACCTACCTGAATTTCTGCAAATTTGTATCCAAAAATTCGAAAATTTTTAAAAAAACTATCGAAAAATTGCTAAAATTCCCTTAATTGACTTAATAAAATCCAAAAATTAGATCAAAATTGAAAAAAATTTGCAGTTTTTTAACGAAAAACCTATTTTTCGCCGGCCCCCCCCCCTCCGAAAATTTTTCTTACCCCTCCCCACAAATCGACTTTTTTCGAGCCCCCTCCCCCCTTTTTTGCCAGATCCCCCCCCCTATTTTTCCCCTCCTCCCTATTTTTTCAAAC
>JASAND010012455.1:0-23910 GCA_030248195.1 Trissonchulus latispiculum
GCCCTACTCTCATTATCTTATTCTTCATTCTCTGTTTTCTCACTGCTAGTTTTGAAGATAACTCTTAGTTATTACAAATAAAGTAATCGAAGTCATCAACATTGTTCAAGATTCAACCTAGAGTACAAAATACAGATACATAAGAGTGCGGCGGCTGGCAGATTCCTGTAATCAGCTGCAGGTACATGCTTAGCACGCTAACGGCTGATCCTTCCCCACAAACGTGTACCTAGTGAACTTCCCATAGATGTGTACCCAGTAAACGTTTCTGTACGCGCACTCGCCGTGTCTTTGAGTGTACACGCCTGCATGCGCCTAATTTGTGTCTGTCTCGAACCTTAGAAAGCAAGGATAGCGTGCAAATTTGTTTGAGAAGTGATCATACACATTTGTGTGATGGGGGCAGCCGTTATCGAACAGATCATGTACCTGCAGCTGATAACAGAGAATATGCCAGCCGTCACACTCTTATCTATTTTGTACTCTTGATTCAACCAATTTGGCTTGTGTCGTCAGCGCCCATAACAAACAACACAATATTTGATATTTACTAACGTTGTTGCAGAGGTGATGTTTATTCTTACGCAATAGATGGACAAGGTCTGTGCAATAACCAACTATTTGTGAGCCATTACAACAAAACCCGAAGGCTTATGTAAGAGTGTTTGTTTTGTTAATTTAATATTTCAATTTATATGTGCAATCTTACACATAAATTGCAACTTAATTTCTGCAGCATCTGGATGAGCTTTAAAAACGGCGGCTTGAAAATTACCATCGAAGTAAGCATTACATACTAAACGAACGCCGATGTCGCTGTATGAAACAGGTTGACCGCACCAGTACCACTGCAACTCAGTTTGCAAAGTCCTTGCCTATTTTGTGAAGAGTCGAGGTTTCAACTCCCACCGGATGTCCGAATTTTTCTGTGACGTGCTTTCTTCGTTCAAAATTGTATCTGTGGAGCGACTGTGACAGTGAAGGCTCATGAGCTTGCTTTTCCTGTACTTTGTTTCTACTGCATGAATTAACGCACTTGAAAATCATTGGTGCAATAATGATTAATGAGTTGATAGAAGTTGAACATTCGCCAGGTTTGATAAATAAATATGCCATTATAAATTTAAAAATTACCATTCCTTGCTTTGGATAAAATGAATAAAGCTAAAATTACCAGGAAAACGAATAATCGAGGTGGGATGCTACAACAATTGTTTCATGCTAAAAACGGCTTTCATTTAGTGCGAACGAAAATCTATTCTTTGTCCCTGGAGAACCAACAGTAACATCAGATAAAGTCTGCTTAACAGCGAATAGAGATGGTATGAAGACCGTTCTGTGCACAGATGAAAGTAGAGTTGCCTGCAGTATGTCGTCTAGTAAGTCTTTTATAACGGGATGAAATTTAACTTTGAATTATGATGATCACTGAATAATATAGCGCGCCTGACTAACAAACTATACTCAAAGTATAAACATATATCAGAGGATACGATCAAAGTTGGATAAAGATATTTTTAAAGAGTTTTAAATTCAGTTTCTACATTTCTTCCTTTTTTAAAGAAGTCTTCTTTCTTTCGAATAATGTCACTGTTCGAAAATGTCAGTCTATTCTGTAAAAGTCCCTAGAGATTGGATCATATTGCGCTGGCTTGCGCCGGGCTCTGGTAGGATACCGACGGGGCGTGTCATCTGAACCGGAGGGGCCTGCTTCTGTACTTGACTGATCTTGGACAACATCAGGGCTCCCACTAGAGCTACTGAAGCTTTCCGGAGGATTGGAGGGTGTGGAGGGTACCGAAGGTAGGTCAAGGTCGTTGCCTGCCGGTCCCGCGACAGGCTCCACAGGCACAGGTTTGATATTAACCAACAATTTGAAGCTGCCGTCTTGTACCCCGCTTTCTTGTACTTTGCTTTCTTGTACTCCGCTTTCTTGTACTCCGCTTTCTTGTACTCCGCTTTCTTGTACTCAGCCTACTTGTACTCCATTTTCTTGTACTCCGCTTTCGTGTACTCCGCTTTCACAGCTTGTCTTTTGCTGCTTTGCCGGTTTCCTTGCTCGATTGCCGGTCTTTTCTTGACTTCCCCATTTCTTGGAGTTTTGATGGCGGGCAGCCGGGGGCGTGACATCTGTCAGCTTTCTGGGCCTTTGTTTGTAGAGTTTCAGTCTGTTGAAATGTACCACCTGGCGGTTCCTTTTCTTGGCACAATTCTGGATGCGATATGTAACATCAGAAAGTTTGTTTATGACTACAAAAGGGCCAATCCACTTTTTGTAGAACTTTCTGGATTGTCCTTGAGGAACCACTGGGGCGTTCAGTAGTACCAGCTCGCCTTCCTCAAACGGTTCGCCAAAAACTCTTTTGTCATAGTATTCTTTTTGACTTCTTTTCGCCTTCATGTCACTTCTGCGGACACTGTCTTTGGCATGCTGGATGGCTTCTCTAACTAGTCTTGCGTACTCGGCTGAGTTCGTTACTTCTTCTTCGGGAATTTCCATAAGTTCGTCAACAAAAGCCCGAACTTCTTTGCCGAACACAAAACGATTAGGTGTGAATCCTGTTGATGAATGAACACTGGATCTGTAAGCTGCCAGCACCAAGGGCAGCCACAAGTCCCAGCTCCGTTCATTGTTGGCGACATAAGCTTGAAGCATTCCTTTTATCGTTCTGTTTATTCGTTCTACCATTCCCGCTCCCTCTGGATGGTAGGGTGATGATCTGGTTTTGACGATGTGAAGCATCTTGATCAGATGTTCTTCAGAGTTGCATTGTCAAAATTGGTTCCTTGATCAGAATGTACGGATTCAGGTATTCCATATCGGCAGATAAATTCATTAACCAGTGTATTAGCAACAGCGGGTGCGGTTATCCGAGACATCGCATAAGCTTCAGTGTACCTGGTCAGCGTACCTAGCTACAAGGATATACCGCTTGCCTTTGGAAGTCGTGGGAAGGGGACCAATCAGATCCACAAATACTTGCTGAAATGGACGTCCAACTGGCATCTGCTTCAGAGGAGCTCGTAGTTTTCTTCCAGGCTTGAAACTTTGACAATCTGGACAGCTAGCGCAGTATTCTTCTACATCTCTGCGCCAGCCAGGCCAGAAAAACTCGTTCCCTCGTTTTAGTCTCTGCACCATGACCAGCGGTAGGAGCATCATGGACTGCACTGAGGATACGGGGAACGCAACTCAAAGGAACAATGATCTGGAAAACTGCAGAGTTGTTTCTAAAGACTTCGAACTGTCGATATATCAAACCATGTCTGATGACCAGTGATTGGTATTGATCTTATAGCGAACGCAAAAACGGACTTGCGCTGTTTTAGTCTTTCTCGGTGGGAAGAGATCTGTTTTTCAGGAGTGAAAATAGGATTCTGAGATCTGAATCCTCCTTCTGTGAGTCTCTCAAGGATGCGTTGGGTACATTTGATATAGCAGAAATTTCTCCAAATCCCTTGTAATCAGGTGGAAGCAGGCCACCGAGATTTTGGCACCATCTGCATGAACATGCTTCAAGTCTTGACAGAGCACCGGCATTGGAGTGGTTTTTCCCTTTTTAATTTCTATAGAGTAGTCATATTCGGCTAGAGTCTCAAACCAACGTCCGAGTTGTCCTTCTGCGTCCTTGAGTTTGCTGATCCACTGAAGAGCAGCGTGATCAGTACGAACAACAAATTTTTTCCCCAAAAGGTACGGTCTGAAGTGTCTTACGAATTCAACGATTTCGAATAGTTATCGCCGTGTCGCACAGTACTTCCTTTCGGCTTTGGACAACGTCTTGCTAGCGTAGGCGATGGCATGTTCTTTGTTGTCCTGGTACTGCGACAGTTCAGCACCAATCGCCCATCCTGAAGCATCTGTGTCCAGGATGAATGGTGACTTGTCATCAAATCGAGGATATGCAAGGCCTAGAGCTGACGTCAATCGTTGCTTCAATGTGTCGAATGCTCTGTTGCATTCAGCTGTCCACTGAAATGGAACATCTTTCTGTCTGAGTAAGCTTAGTCAGTGGGCAGACAAGGGCTTCAAAGTTTTTGATATGTTGTCGATGGTACGACGCAAAGCCCAGGAAGGAGAGCAATTCATTGACAGTAGCAGGTTGCTTCCAGTGGGCAACTTTAGTGATTGTAGCAGGATCAATGCTAACACCCGCAGAGGACAGCATGTGACCCAAATATTTCAAACTTTCCTATTTCAAACCCAAATATTTCGCTCCACCAAGATTGTCGATGCAATCTTGAATGTTAGGAAGCGGAAAGCAATCTTTACGAGTGATATCGTTCAATCTGCGGAAATTCACGCAAAATCGTTTCGTCCCATCTTTCTTGGGAACAATGACGATAGGTGAAGTCCAAGGAGAATCAAATTCTGCAATTACTCCTTTCAACAGCATATCCTTCACCATGGATTTCACATCTTCAAGAAGAAGAGGAGGTATGCGTCGGGCCTTCTGTGTAAAGGGCGTTGCCCTTGGACATCAATCTTGTGGGTGCTGACATTACATCGACCGTAATCTGTGCTGTGATATGCAAAAACGTCTTTAAATTTTTTCAGTAATTCCCACATCCAGAATTTTTCTGCTTCATCTTCCACATGGCTGAAGTCAACCAGTGATTTCAGCTTCTCCAGCTTTACTTCATCACTCCCAATGTCGACTGAAATGGGCAATTTGTCAGCAGAGCAATCAATCCTGTTACAGCTGACTGTCAGATTATCTTCTGATGGCTCTTCTCCAGAAATCTTTATCATATCCACTGCGAGGGCATCATAATCAACGACGTCATCCAGACGTGTGAACTTACCAACATTAGTGTTCCGGTATATGTGCTTTGGATAGTCTGTTGGATTCACCAAAATCATCAGGGTCTGTCCATTAGCAGGTTTGACCAAGGTTGTTTGAACGAAACAATAGTTGCATTTCTTTGAAAATTTCTGAAATTCTTCTGCAATTCCAAGGATTCCGTCAAATGACCTTGTATACTTTTCATCAGCTATTTTGACTGGTACAGTACCCATACTGTACGGCGGAACAGCCACGGCATCTACAGTCTTCATAACAACCATAACAGTAGGTGAACCATTTCGCACTTTGAACCAAACCATTCCTGCTGGATGACGCAAACACCAAGAATCCAAATCAATTGAGCACTTATGTTTAGACAGAAAATCGGAGCCTAGAATCGCAGGCTGGCGCAAACTTTCAACTACGATCACTTCATGCGTAGCTGCCAAACCGCAAAAAGAAAGAGTCAACAACATTACAACTAATGTGCAAAGACTGCTGCCGTTCGCTGCCTGTAGAGTAGGAAGCACTGGCTTTAACATCGCTTCCCAATTACTTCCGAAAGCTGTTTCACAAAAGTCTTTTCTTATGATAGTTTTAGCAGATCCAGAATCAACCAGTGCAATCAGCTTTTTATCATTAACAGCAATAGTTAGCTCAGGGCAGACTTTGTTTTGGGTCTTCTTACTAACTTCCTGTGATCGACCCTCTTCACAGGAAGTTACATGTTTAAATCTTCTGGGGAAGGGCACTGTGCCTTCACGTGTCGATTACCACCACAACGGTAACACCGCAAAACTTTACCCTTTGAGTTATGACTATTTCCGCCTAGGAAATTGTTGTTGTAGCGCCGCTGAAATTGCTTCTTGTACTCATTCTGAGCTGCAGAAGACGTGTGTGGTCTGGTTCGTACCCCTTGGTTTCTGGAAGAGACCACAGTGTTAACGGTTTGAAGAGTTAGCTGGTTGATGCGCTCCTCTACCTTCCTAGTGATGTACTCATCTAAGGTTTGGTTGGAGTAGACTGCAGTGGTAGAAGTTGTTTCACCTTCAGAATTATCATAGGTTACCTCAGAAACAGGAAACGTAGTTTTGGTTACCTTTTTGTCTGATTCATGTTTATCTATGAATTCAAACCTCTGAGCTTTGAGGAGAGCATCGGATGTATCCATTGGCCAACTTCTCGGGCCTTTCGGCGCAAAGCAGATGGTTGCAGTCCAGCGATGAACTTATCTTTGATCGGGCTGTCACGAATTTCAGGGGTAGCTCCTGGATACAATTTGTCCACCAAAGATTCTATGGCGCATTTATGTTGTTCCAAACTTTCATCGGATTTACGTTGGCGGTCATGCAGCTGTCCTTCATATAGCAATCTTTTGGGCTCAGGATCAAATTTATCAGTAAGAGTCTTCTTGAGACCAGGAACGTTGATTGGATCAGCTGGATCAGAATTCCACCTGCCATTTCGGATATGCTCTGGCAAACTCTTGAAGACTTGTCTGGCATGGTTGGTTGGAAAGAAACACAGACAGTCTCTTGTCTTGGCATCGTCCCAGTTGTTGAGTCGCTGGCATATCTCAAACTCATCGATCCATTGTTTAAAGGATTTAGTCCCATCATAGCGAGAAGGCTGTGGCCCCAAAACCATTTGGAACCCATTACCATTGTTAACATCTGCCATGACGAAAAAAGGCACCCCTGCCACCAAATTATAGCGCGGCTGACTAACAAACTATACTCAAAGTATAAACATATATCAGAGGATAAGATCAAAGTTGGATAAAGATATTTTAAAGAGTTTTTGAATTCAGTTTCTACATTTAATAATAAGAGAAGTTTCATATAAATTTTGTTGAAGCAGTTATCAAGGATTGTTGTTTATAGATAAACAATTTAATGATAAAAATTATTCATTATTATTATTATTATTATTATTATATAAATCAGGCATATATATGTCTTCATACGTTTACATCTGAATTTAGGTAAAACTGTGGATTACACAACAACTCCAGCTTGTCCAACGTCTACAACGACAATAACATCAACAACAACCACAACAACAACAACACCTACACCAACAACATATTTATCTTCCACTTCCACATCATCCGCAACCGTCACAGCTAGCATCCCTTCGACGTCTGCGACCATAAAACCAGGATTTGTAACAGAAGCAACAAATACCGTTACTGGCTATATTTCGTCACTCTCAAAACCAGGCCTTGAGTGTCTTCGAAATGTAATTGTGTAATTTTTGAAACACATTGTGAAATTTGCAAAACCCTTGTTTTGTTTGTAATCCATGCAGCTATATGTATATTTTAAATATATTTAGGTATCAGCCAACAATTCAGTAACTCAAAGTGATGCTCTGTATTTGACTGGATGGCATCTCGGGATAATTGCATTCGATTCGGATGGGAAAAAGCTGGAACCTCCTATTTTTGACAGTTCCACTATCAAGGTTGTTGAAGAATTAAAACACTTTTGGCTGTCTCCCACCACTGGAGACTATTTGATGGCGTACGTGGTGAATGGAAAGCCGTCTCGAAATATCCCAGTGCTTAGTGATGACTGCAAAGATATGATGCACACGGCAAGTTTGATAGAGGTCTTAACTTTTAAAAGTTTTGCAGTGTCATGGTTAAAGCACTCAATCTACCTGGACCACTGCTTTGAAGCAATCGCAGATGCAACCTTTTCCTGTTTTGCCGCAAATATATAAACAGAATCCCAAAAGTGGTATTATTTCGATTCTATTTTATCTAAGACATCCAATGAAATGAAGCTGACATATTGCCTTTGCGGCCCTGAAGTTTCCGTCAATTTCTCAACTTCATGCATACAAATAATTAATAGTTCTCGTCAAGTACTGAACGAGCCTGCTCAAATTGGTATTAGTTTTGCGAGGCATATACGGCAAACTTTCATGTAAAAATAAGCATAACCTGTTACTGTGAGCATAAATTTTACAAACTTTCGAGTTCCAATCTTAGTTCATTCCCAAACAGTTTTTATTTCTTATAGGGACCTGCTCCAATGCCTGATCGTGTTACCAGCAGTGGTATAAGAACACTGGTTTTATTTTTGAAAGTGCTAGGCTGTGGTTGGATGATTGGAATACTCGCGATAACAGTTGCTGGACTACTTCTTAGTGGGTAAGAGAATAATTTGTTGTCGACGTTTTCAACACATTCAATCAGTGATGGAAGATATCTGTATCTAGATTAGTTTACAGCTAGGACCTGATAGTCACAATAAGCTGCTAACTGTCAGCATTTTTTAAGATTAGCTGTTTGCTAGAATAAATTACACCAACATTGTTTAACAATGCACTTTTAAACATTAAACAACATAAACGTAATATATCAGTTTAAAAATTTAACATCTAGAGTCAAAGCTAAGATTGATTACTTGTGACTCCAATTTGTAGAGAAAATGTTTACAGATAGATTCGGGCTTGCTAATTGCAAACTTAAATTCAGGATTGTATTTTAAATTATTGTTTCATTTTTTAATTCATAGTCACATTTTTCAATCAGAAATTTTTGATTTCAGGTTGGATGGCAATGACATATTAGCAAATATATTGAAATATTGATATTGATATTCGTTATTTAATAAATGAAAACGTTCATAATAAATTGAAATTAAATAAAACAAGACAACACACATGAAAAATGTTGATAATAATAGCTGCAGTGATAAGAAAGAAAAAGATGGAAATTGAAGAGAATCGATGCCAACATTATTTGGATACTCTCCACCCCGTAAATCACGGCTCTTAATACATTCCTAAGAGTCCTTAGCTTACCTAATTTATATCCTCATGTTATGTTATTTCATTTCGTACATGTTTATCTATTATTTATTATGCTTGCAGCAACTTCCATTATGAAGGGATTTTGCACTTAATGGAGGACACATGTCTGCTCGTTGCCCATGTTCTCATCTTGACTTGTGCTGAAAATAGATGGAATCAGGTTCGAGTGAAATGTACCTGAAGCTTATAAATTTGATCTGACAAATCCAGTATTAATATTTGCAAAGATAGAATTAGTTAAAGTAGAACTTCTCTAAGTGTTAGCATGGCATTTTATTACTTCCTTATTAATTAGTTCAACACCATGCTTTAGCACACTGACTCTGAAATGGTCATATGTCTGTCATATTGTTTTCATTCAGTTAGCTTTTTACATTTAGACTACATGTACTGCAATCCAAACAATTCTGCAACTATTCATTGTTTCCATGTTTTTGTTTCAACTTTTGGAAGCGTTTCAAGTATATTCCATTGTCACCAGAATGATATCATCCGACGGCGTTACTAACAATGTCATCACATCTCTGTTGCCCTTAGGTGTCTCAATAATGCTGTTCGATTATATAATATTGTGTTTTACTTTTTAGAGTACAAACAAACATTGCAAAAATTGAATTTTATAAGTCAAGTTTGCATTTTAACGTCGAACGGTTTTGATTCAGCAAAATTTACCCTGTTCTGTATATAATCCCTGAGATTGTCCGGCGGATACAGCAGAATACCACAAAGCATGTCTACGATGATCGGCAGTTTCACATCAAAGTCGTGCTCTTGGTATCTGTAGTGTTAAACAAAGAAAACAAAAACGTTTTACTATTTTGGACAAGTGACAAAGACTGGGCGAAGCGAACCAACATGGTTTGGCATAACTAAAGGCATGAACACGATTATTCTGACAAGGACTGTACGAGGGATTGTAATCTGTTGGAATTAAGATTTTGATTTAGTCCTGTCACATTTTTTAATCAGTGTTTGATGGTTTAACATTTGGCCTTAATTTTAAAATTCTTCGAATTTTCCATGTTCAAAAATTAATTGAAGAAGCTCACAGGCCTAAATCAAAACTCTGATTCCAAGAAAAGTTTAAAAATGATCAAAAAACGGACCCTTCTTGCCATATTTGTTACAAATGAGTCAATCTTCTCATATTTAGGAATTTCCTCAATCAGTTGTATACTCAGTGTTATTTTCGTCAGTGGCTATCCTCCTCTTTATTCGTAAGCGTAATTTATTGTTATCATTCTATTGATGTAGAACCGTTGTTGATGAAAAATTGCCTGTCTAGTCATATGATTAAGGTAAACATAGTTTATACTTATCTTGGATTTTGGCGATTGCAGGTGTTGGACCAACTTCGGCAGTAATACACATTGGTTCACAACGACTACTGCATTTATAACATCAACAGTTGCAGTAATATTTTGTGAAGCAGCAGGGATGCAGCATACACTTATGAAGTATCAACAGCTGCCACTGATGGCCAATTGGAAAGCCACGTCGAACTAGTACATTGTTTGTTGCACTTTATTATATGTGAATTTACCAATTTTATTTTTAACTATAAAATATATTGCAACCTGATTTTGTGCACTTCTATTGCGCACATGCAGGCGATATAATGCCTCATAGATAGGGTAGTCCCCAGGCCGTGTAGCGGGCTCCGAGCCCTGGGCCGGGCCCGGGCCGGCCCGGCTTGGGCCCGGGCCCAGAAAATTTTGAGTTGGGCCCGGCCCGGCTCTGGCTGAAAGCCCGGCCCGCTATCGGGCCCGGTTTTTTAGGCCGCGCCCACCGGGCCTGTCGGGCTTCCGGGTCCACCAGGCCTGCCGGGCTGACCGGGCCGGCCTGGCTCATCGTGTCTGCCGGACTCAGTTTGCGAGTCTGGGACTTCCTGCGGCCCGGGCTTTTGAGCCCGGGCCTATCACCGGGTCCGGGGATTTGAAGCCGGGTCAAGGAGCGGGCCCCGGACCTTGGGCCGTGCCGGGTAAGGGGCTCCGGTCTTTGATTGGGCTCCGGGCCGGGCCTGGGCCGGGTCAGGCCCGGGCCCGGGTCCGGGCGCGGCCCGGTCAATTTCTTATCGGAACAACCCTACTCATAGATGGCAGATTTCTATTTACGAATGCAGACATTGCACAGTACAGCAGACGGTACTGAATATCAATTTAACTCTGGTTTTCTGGATTTGTAACGTTTTAGCGTAAGCTGTACTGGATTAAGCATTCTTTTGCCTTTGAACCTGTTAGCCTGGCTGCTGGGATCCTACGCTATATATGCACAGTATCTTGAAATTTATGTTACCGTATTCGCTTTAAACATATCGCTTGGAGTTGCAGTATGGATTTTCCATACCATGGAAATACCATTGGTGTGTTTTGGAAGCATGGTATTCAAAGTAATTATACCTTGGACCTGTATCAAAAAAGTCGTTATATTTCTTGTATTAGAGCATGGTGGTTTGGAATAAAATGAGGATTTTGTTTCTTGGAAAAAGGTTCTTTCATGTTTCACTCAATGTCCTACAACGGAGATAGTAACTTGCAAGGAAACAGCAAAACTTCCCATCTTCAGTACTTGTCGGCTCAAAGCAGCTTTAGGTTCAATAACAATTGTAATTTCTGCTTCAGGTTCGCCGCTGGATTGAGAAGCTCCATTTCCTGTTATATAAATTCTTTTCTATGATTATTAGCGTTAATAAACAAGCATAGTTTTTGTAGTCAGACAGAAAATTCAATAAACTTGCATGAAGACTTCCACAAGAAGGATTTACCCATCATAAAATTCATATTATCATTAAACTGATAAATAAATAAATAAATAAATAAATAATGGATGAACCTGATGTTTTCGGTAACAGTTTTGAACCACTAACACTATCGAAATGTCTTTCGGTGTTAGACGAAAAGAAATTTTGATTCTAACAGTTTCAGAAATTACCTTGCAAATAGATTGATTGATTGATTGAAATTGATTGAAATTGATTTCTTAGGTAGCCAGGTAGAACTCTGGGAATAGCCCGGGTTTTATTTATGACTGAGCTTACTTTTGTGCGTGACTCCCAAACCTTTGTCCGGCGCTCCGTTGGCGTCCCCCCCCAATATTCAGGCCCTTCCCCCCTGGCGAGGTTTATCAGCCTGTGTGAGCCGCCTGGACTAAATATCTCCACCCGCAGTCGAAGGTTGCATCCATTCTTCCAGTTCCAAATAGTGTGTTTGAGGCCGCGGTTTAAGTCTCTAGCTCAACCCATTAGACCACTCTTTCCAATTACACTTGTCTTGTATGTATGTATGTATAAAGAAAGTTATACAACTTTTTTGCACTTTTCCTATGTAAAGACTGTGCATATAAATCAGGTAATGCACAGTGCAGCGTGCGTATAACTGAGTTATACGCACGCTGCATGCTGGGAAGCCGGACCCTAATCTAAACTGCTGTGGCATACAGTTTCCTGCATGCTTCAGCAGTGTGTAGTGTGTACAGCAGAGCTCCAACCTAGACAGCTCTACTGCACACCAAAAAGTAGGCCTCCCAGCCACGGCAAGCAATAATGTTGCTGCCACTTCATGTTGAAATTTCTCTAACTTAGCTGTCAGCTGCAACATAAATGAGTAAGGTTTCATCAATTAAGGAGAGGTTGAATCGTTGTATAAGTACTTTACAACTAGCGTTGTTCACTAATTTCTACTGCGTACGTCGTATGGGAAGCCCTCGTGCGTGGCACTCGTGCGCTTCGCGCACTCGTGCCCCACACTCGGAGCTTTCCACACGGCGTGCGTATAAATCAGTGAATGCACGCTAAGGTGTGCTATAAAGTATACTTCAGCAAACACGTTTCCATAATTGATGGCTGCGTTAAGGCTTCAAGTGCTACAAAACAAGTTTCTTAATAGTTCACGGAGGAGCTGCTCCAAATCCCATACTACATGAAGATGATAAATTACTTCGCCCGATATAATTAATTTTATTAATCTTGCACAGTCTAAATTGATCAATTGGATTAACTAAGAATATTTTTATCGAGTACTAAAGACTCATTCAGTTTTTCGTTGTCAGAGATTATTGGCTATAAACAATGCTGATAGGAACCACCGCTAATACAAAACCACTTATATACATAAACAGGAGCACAATGTTTAATTTACTATATGCTGGGATAAATCCCATGTGTTTGATTCACAGCGATCGCTGCCTGCTTAACTTACATTACCCAACATTATGAAAATTCAACTAACTTGTTTCGTTCAGGTTGTATTTTATCACAGTTGAGCTTCTCTACTTGTGGAAAAAGTTTCAATTTAGTTTTCATTTTCAGCTACAAGTTTTTCTGTTGCAAATTGTCACCAGATGAAACCGGGTCACTTTGGCTTGACCCGGCGACCCGGTTTCTCAGAAAATACAAAAATCTGAGAAACTCTGACTTTGCTAAGAACAAAAAGTTTTAGACTTCCATGTACCATCACCACTCCGAAAAGAATAACTATGACATGCATTTGCTCTGATTTTTGAAAAATATTATATCAGACTGCATCAGTTGTAAATTAATGCAGAAATAAGTTAGCAAAACCAATATATTATTCGTCTGCGAAATTTAGCAGTGTCGCACTTATCATAAAAGCTCTGAGTATGTTAGAAAGCTGGCTTTTTGCTTTGCATTGTACAGTTTGAATATTTAATATTACCTTCGTTAAAAGTAGATCTTAAAAATTTACCTTGGTGACAAAAATAATCTGCAAATCACATAGTTCTAAATAGATATGGCCTAAGCAGGCCTCCGGCGGACGACTTTTGCTCGCCGGCCAGCCGCCGGCTACCGGCCGGCCTGCAGCCGGCCGGTGAAACCTCGGCCGACCTCAAACACTAGTGCCAGGGCCGTGAAGCGGGCTTTTAATTTAATTTAACCGAGTATTTAATGAGACGGCCCGGCCCGAGTTTTTTATCCCGACCTGACTCGGGCCGCTCGGGTCGCTCTAGCCACTCGGGCTACTGAAAAATATACATTGATTTTTCGTTGTGGCCTTTTTTGCCAACACACTGTTGTCTTGTTCAGTGCTTAACTTTTAACAATTAACACTTAACATCGGTTTCAAACATAGTTAGCTTAGAGGTTTGTATCGAATGGTGCGTATGGAGCAAAAGCATTGACCGACTTAAGGATAACTGGCTGAGTACAACTAATAATCAGTTAATCAGTAGGGTTTGTGGGGTTCTAGCAAAGCAGGCTCTACCACGGAAGGATCTGCACGGTCAAATTTACGCCAATCGTTTCCAATCTGAAGCCGTCTTCCAAATTTTCCCTTGGTGGGCGCTCTGAAAGACTACGCTTAGAACCTGTTTAGCGCTTGCAGGACAAAATGCTTGTGAGGGACTTTGGTCCCGGAAGGCCACACCCCTAATCCTACCAAATAAATCTGACACGTTGCGCCTGAACGGTGCTCGGGGCTAGTCCAGAGGCTTTACACCGCGTTCTTCCTAAGTCGACCTAAAAGATGGATGTGGGGTCGGGGACTCGGCTCGTTCATATTCCACAAACCTCAGTATCGGAACTGATGATCTGATTATTTGAAAACAGCTGTTTCTTCGGGCTCTTACAACAGGCACAATCTCCGCCTCAGGTTCCGGTGGATACTTCTCTGGCTAATCATATCGAGATTAATTCGACACACATATCCGTCCCGGGTCAAGTGAGCCATCGGGGCTCTAGTAATTTCCGTAAATAGATATTCCGGCCTGTTTCCTGGCCACCGGAAAAGCTGACCAGTCTGGGATGTCGTCCATCCATTGACTTAATGCTCTGGAATGGAACTTTCATTTTGAAGTTTGAGTTTCTATCCGATCAAGCAAGTCTGGGAAAAGCTGGATGTTGGTGAGGTGAGACAGAAGTCACAGAGCACGTGCTATACTGTAGTCGACTCTGGACAACTTGTGGATAGGTTTATTTTGAGTTCATATTAGTGATGTGGATCGGATCGGCGGATCGGATCGGATCGACCGATCCGGGGTCGGATCGGATCGGATCGGATCGACAAAATTTCGGATCGGATCGGCCGGATCGGATCGGCTTTATCGCCGATCCGGCAAATGAGGCAAATTTTGAAAATTTATACCAATTTTTTACAAAATTGCAAAATTTTCTCGAAGAAATTTTTAAAATCTTTCCAGAATTTTGTTCAAACGCTGAAATTCCTGTTGTGTTTTTGTTTTATGTTCTCTCTCTGGATAAATAAATTTTTAAATGTATATATATAAGAGTCAAATGGAATTGTTCTCTAAAACTTGCTGCTGATTAATTTTTGGACAGTCTGTTCCGCTTTTTAAAGTCAGTACCGCTGACTGCTGAGGATGACCTATTCTGATATGATTAAAAGCGCTCAACTAATAGGAACGTTGTCCGAAATTGGAAGGAAAATTTTTTGTCCAAGTGCGTTGGCACAATAGTGGAAAGTATCCAAAATCCTATTGTTATTGCTATTGTTATTGTAAGACCAAAATTGTGTGTGAAAGAAAACATCGGTGTCGTTTATTCCGAACTTATGCCTTCAGAGCAAGCCCCAACAATATATATTTTTAGAATCGCCCTGAACTGGAGATTAAGAACAGCCTACATATCGGGATTAAACCACGGAAAATATTTAATATTTAATAATACTTATTTAATTTTTATAAATTTTAATAAAATAAATTTTAATTTCTCCAAAATTTTACAACATTCAAAATTTTGTATCCATGATCGAATACAGCTGTTCCAGGTGCATATTTTTGCACTTGTATTTGAATGATAGGGTATTATTTAAAAGCTAATTATATATGAGCTGGAACCAATACCTGAAAATGTTTCAATTTCTCGAGTTCATTAATCATAAATGGAAGTTTTTGTGAGTTCCGGGAACAGGGCGCATTTACGGGATCTATTTGTATTTTAAAGGTTGTTCACCTGGTCAAAAAATTTCGAGTCAAGACCCATAACTCCATAACTGTTGGTGATGGAAAACATTTAAATCTGAAAAAATCTTGTTTTCGTGAATTTGGGAATCGCGTGCATTTTGGGAAATGACGTATAATTAAACGTGTTCAGATTGTCAAGAGCTTTTAAATGATAACTATATCGTGAGCATTAGAATATTTAAATTCCGGAAATTTTGAAAAACCGAAAATTCCGAAAATTGTGTGCACTTTGGTTGAAAAGGTTGTAAGTGCAAAAATATGCCGCGGAATCAAATCTAGTTGATCACGAAAACTAAACCTTCGATGTGCATAAATTTTAGCAAACCTTAGAATATGTAGGTTTTCCGTGAATAAAACCCGGGATTCCGGATTTTCCATGTCATCTCCAATTCCGAACGATATTAAAACATATTATGCATTGCTTGCTTATAAATATGACCAAAGTTTGTACGCACATGTTTTGTTTTCTTACACCCTAGCTTCTTCAATTTCATCTTATCTTTGTATAGTTATATCACTTCTCAATGTCTTTTGAGCAGTGCTCACTAGATATTAAACTACCAAAACAAAACAAATCGTTATTTTTCAAAGGTGACTACACATCATTCTGCAGCTACAGTTTCTGATACTGACTTTCAGAATTATTCAATAAGATTCAGATGCGAAGTTTGATTAAGAGTTTTGCAAAATACTGGGAAATCGGAAAATATAGCAATTTAAGTGTCTACAATTGAAAATTAAAATTATGGTCGGATCGGATCGGGTCGGCCCGATCCGGGGCTGGATCGGATCGGATCGGATCGGATCGCCGACTATTTGCCGGATCGGATCGGTAGGTGATTTTGGCTGCCGATCCGATCCGATCCACATTACTAGTTCATATTATAATTTTCTCTATTTATGAAACTGAGATTCCAGCTGACATAGACACAACGACAAAAATGCTGTACAATGTGACAAAGCGCATTTACAGCTGTCATCACAACTAACACTTACTTGAAAGATAGGCTAGCTAACCAACCCCGCTGAGCTAACAATGTTCGCTTAATCTGTAAAGAATTTTTATTTTATCTCGCCTAGATTCGCCTTGAGTCTCTTTTTGAACTGTATGCTACAAATGATCGAAATACTTGCTATGCACACTGCAGGTCCTATTAGCTGGCTGCTTTTGTAGGAGGGGAGAGGGGGCTTTGGTTGAAACACTATTTACTATTAAGCATTTTTGATTTGCCATTATGCATGCTTTGTTATAGTACTAAAACTCCCAGGAGAACGTTTGTACTAACTTTTTCATTAAATAAAAGATTAACTAAAATTTAATGTCATTCAGTAAAATCTTTCGAACCCTTTGGTTGTAATTTTGAAATCGGAAATTTGCGAGTTTTGTTACAGTATGCTAATTAGTCTGCGCATTTGTAACTATTAGTTAAACATATTACTGGTATAGTCAAGCAGCAACAAGAAGCCTGCATAAAGTTTGCAAAACTGCAAGCAAGTATAGGGTAATGAGCATGGTCGACATCAACCACCATTAGTCCGAATCAAACTCAAGTCAAAAGCCGTTGGCTGGCAGTTCAAAACTTGGGGCTTGGCTGGGAATCTCAGGCAGTAAAATACTGCAGCATGTCATCTGAGATTGTATGCGGACATTTGTCTTCGCAACAACTAAGCTTTCTATGGGTCTGTTTCTTTAAAGATTAAAATGGTCGGATTAAACGAATTAAAAATCAGCCGGATTAAAATTTTAATTGCTAGTTCATTAATGTTGGATTAAACGGATTAAAACTAACTCGTTTAAGCCGACGATTTTTAATCCACGGATTAAACTAGTTTATTTTAATCCATTTAATTCGCCATTAAAGAAACAGCGATTGAAATTTTTAATCTGCTAACTTTTAATCCGTTTAATCCGCGTAGCTGCACGAGGATTAATAACTACTTGAAAATACAGGCGGCGGATTAAGCGGATTAAAATTAATCTTTAAAGAGACAGCGATTAAGCAGTTGTCGGATTAAAATTAACTCGTTGAGTTTTTTAATCCGAAGTGTGAATAAAGAAACAGGATTAGATTAAAATTTTAATCCAAGTGCATTAAAGAAATAGGATTAGATTTAATCCGTTCAACTCCTTTAACTCGCTGGATTAAATTTTAATCCGTTTACTCCGAGGTGCTATTTCCTTAATGTGGATTAATTTTAACCTAATCCTTTTAATCCTTCAACTCCTTTAACTCGCTGGATTAAATTTTAATCCGTTTACTCCGAGGTGCTATTTCCTTAATGTGGATTAATTTTAACCTAATCCTTTTAATCCTTAAAGAAATAGGGCCTATGTCTACAATATTGAAGAGAAGTTTAGTCATGATATCTCAGCGGTGAGATACCGCCCCTGTTAGGGGCCTACTTGTTTGAATTCATTTAGGTAATGCTCAAGGATTAAAAGGTACATAATTTAGTAAACGGAACTGTGACAATTCTTAATTTTGAATAAAGAAATGTGGGAAACAAAACAATTCTGCAAGCAAGCATAAAAGCTACATCCGCAAGACGTCAAAACTCAAAGCTATATTTAATCCTTTCAGTGTAGGGCTGTCTTGCTAAAGAAATTCTATCAATAATGAATGGTTTTTCTTCTGTCAACCGAAGGATAATTTTTATAATTACGGTGTACCTTTTGTGAATACACTTGCAGCTTGTAGTGAAAGGTTCTTTGCCTTAAGATGCTATTCATGGAAGTTCCTGCATATTATTCAGGTTCGAACTTCGAACACTGAGCTCACTCCTACAGAATTCAGGTTAGTCAAGAATCACTTAGGTTCTGTTGTATCTGTGATCTGTAGGACATCCGCGGTTTACCCTTTATAATGGAAGTAATTTTAATATTTGTGGAACCTAAGAATTTTATTAAACGCCGTCTCACGTACTACTAAATTATAGTATCTATCTACCGTGTAGGTAGATACTTTCACTTGTGTACTATTTTGTTATTCCTAGGTTTTTTGTATTTTATGTGGTTTAGTTTACTGACACTGACTCAGATTTCTGCACGTATATTATGTTTCGAGTATTTGTTGAAGCTAGCAGTGGGAAGTCTGCGGACTTACCTGTAGCGGTACCAGAGTGAAACTAATCTAACACAAAAGTACCGTTACCCCGCGAGAAAAACTCAAGCGAGGAGACCGTGGCACAAGTGAATAAATTCACATCAACCGCGCAGGAGCCGGCCGGGGAAGCCTCGCCAAATATTTAGCCCTAGTGAGTGGGTGACACCCGCTCACCTCAGAAATAACACTAAACTAACCTAGGAGCTCAGTAATGACCAACCAAAAGGACACACAACTAGTGGAGATATTTAATAAAGTAACAACAATAAGTATGGAAATATAGCAGATATAGAAATAGAAATAATAACTGATGTAATTTAGGGGGGCGAAGCCCAACTGACAAACAAACAGTTATAAAAGAAAGTAACTACACACACACACAGACTCACCAATTATTATATGGGCGAAGCCCCGCTAACGTACCAAGTATAAAGACCCACTGAAGAATGACAGGGGAGAAACTGTACAGGAGAGATGGGAGAGAATAGAGAGAGATAGCGACTGTACACGTTAAGGGAAACCCCAAGACTGAAAGGGGAGAAGTTTGACGGAGAAACCCCCTTCCAAGAGAAGCGCCCTCTAGCTGGGGTGTCCCAATCATGTAGCTCCAAGTGGGACCCCACCCAATCCAAACCTATCCTATAGGTGGAGCTACATGACACGTGGAGGAATGCTTGCTGACTAGGCAAGCCAGTTAGTAGCTAAGTAGATTGATTTCGTAATAATGAGAATAACGAAAAGGTTGACCGTTAGTCAGCCTCTAGCGTTACATCTCCCCAGGGCTCGCCGTCCGAACTCCTGAGAGGACTGACCGTACGGCGCTTGGTACGCGATCGTTGCTCCCACAAGCAACTTAAAAAGCACTTTACGCTGAATAGACTATTGCAAATGTATACGTACACAAAATCAAGTAAATATACTAGAAGTACTAGTAACAGTAGAAAAAACAAGTACATACGTACTTAAAGCAGTACAAAGAAAACACGTAGTTGGTAGAAACCGTAGAATAAACCGCACTAGTAGTAGAAAATAAACTAAGAAACTAAATATGAAAATACCCAAGAAATTTTCTCAAGGGAAGAGGGCTCACCCTCCTGATGGAAATAAATTCAAACAGTGTGTATAATAGAAATTAAGCGCTAGAAAAATTAATATAAATAAATTTAGACTTGACATACCAAGGGTTAGCGCTTATCACACGATCTCCCTGGATGCAAGTTACGTATATAATTAACATGTAACTATAAAAGGACACACTGTATGGTGATGCCCTATTTGGGTGTAACCCATCCTGCTGGACAAGTTCGTATTTTCATACAAATTTTTGCATGGCAGAGCCATGATGGCAACCAGTATATGATACTTATACACAGTAAAGCTGCATAGGGTTGTACCCTGCAAAAACTGATGGCAGTATACATTGGAATGACAAAATACACAACAAAAATAAGTAGCACAAATCAAGTAAGGCTAAATATAAAGATTATGAGCAAATATTATGCATTGGCAAAAAAAAATTCAAACTAATAACAAAAATACGGACTGTAGCAAAATGCAACTAAACTAGACTATACGTACTAAATAACAAAACTACGCATCTACATAACACTAGTATATACGAGATATATAACGCTCGACAAAACCAATAAGAAAATCCCAAGTTCAAGTAACCAGTACAAAATACTTTACGCAAAACTAGAAAAACACACAAGAAATTACAGGTTCGATATCGACTAGTCAAATACACGTGTAATATAACAAGACAAAATAACATAAGTATACTAAAGCGTCATTTTCGCTAAAACACATACAAAACATCAAAATTAGGTAAAACAAAGATCTATATATGGATCAGGATCATCAGATCAAGTGAAAATAGTCACATCCGAGCATTAGAATTCGGCGTCGCTGGTCCATTTGGGGTGGAATGGGACGATGGCTAGACCAAATCCAATGAAAAAGTCACAATGATGGTAGGATCAGAGAACTAGGTCCAAAGCAGTGAATTTCGGTACGACCAGTCACTGATAAGGGAAGAAAGTCCGAGAAGGCCGGGTCGAATCGGGCGAAGCCCCCTCAGTATTCGACCAGAATAATGTCCTCAGGGCAATGGTCATCCCGTGGTTGGGGCTCCAAAGGATTGGAAATCAAGATCTGAGCCGCTGGAGAATAGACGTTCTTCTTCTGACCTTCAGGCGCCCATCCCATGATATGGATCCCATGGCGATTGGGTCCCAAGTTGATCGGCTGGTTTCGAAACACAGCCGCGCGTCCTTGCGATGGAAAGGCGTCGCGGGCTTTCCTTGACGATAATTTTCGGCTGCTGCCTGGATGCGTTGACGGACGACCTTGCGATAGGCCTCCATCTCATCCTCCGGGAGGGGTGGACGGTTGTACCGGGCAACCCACAGCTCATCCGGACCGGCTTGCATGAACCACAATCCCATTTCCGTGTAGAGACAGCCTTGGATATTCCAACCATCCCATCGATCCGGGTCGAACATCCAATTTTCTCGCCCATAGGTACGGATGTCATCCCCCTCAGGTCCTGGCGAAGCTGGGCGCCAATGCCCCACCATGGATCCTGTGAAGCTTTCCCATACAAGCAATCGATCGTTTCGACCGGCTCATCCTGCATTTCCGGGGAATTGTACAGGGCGTGATACATGATCAGGCGCTTGGTCAACTGATCAGCCCCAGATTGCCACATCTGAAGGCGACAAGGATGGTAGGCAGCCATCAGTCGATCCGTCTCGCACTTAATGGTGTAACCATCCGCCTGGCTTTCTCGCCACACCAACTCGCAGACGTCCTCGGCATTGCAGTGCCAGCCCTTTCGGCCCTGGTACAAATGTTCCTTTGTACGGACGTACTGGCCCTGGAACTGCTCGACAGGCAATGACAAGAAACGCTTGTGGTGGTACATGAAAGAAAATGGATAGTGATGGCGGATGTAGAAGTAGAGAAATCGCTCCCCCTCAACGTCGGTGATACCGTTCACGTGAGGGCGGTGATACAGCTTCATCGCCTTCTGGAGAGTCAAACATCGCAGTCGCAGTCGGCGCGAATGCATGCTGCAGGCATAGAAGTGGGCGGCTCTTCGCTTACCAAGCAAATGCGGATACCGAAACATCTCGGGGACAAGAGCTGCCACCGCGAGAATATTCGCCCAACGATCATTCGAGCCGATGCGGTCGACTGTGACCTCAGGATAGACATCCCCATTCGGAAAGCAGTACGGATGAATCTTCCAATTGGACCGAGACAGCGGTTTCCGGTTGGCATCCAAGTCCGGAATCGGTCTCATAGTAACCCGCTCCGTCAAATCCGGATCGATATCCTTCATATGGTTGTACAGATAATTGTCAATGAAGTCATGTGGAAGTCGAGGTGCCGTCTCAGCATTTTCCACCAACCAATTGAGCACAACCCGACGCAAAAGCTGGACACAAGAATGCAATTCGTCCCAGTGGTGATCCCCAGGCACACTGGTTGCCCGCCAGCGGCCGGAAAAGTCCCGTTGGTATACCACCGGCTTAGCAGGATTCGAGTCCTGGACGATAGCATCGATTTCCGCCTGAGTCGGCTGCTCAATCACGAATGGCTCATAGACTGGAGCCGCCACGCCTCGCCGAACCCGTTCGCCCATGTCCTCGTTCTTCATGTCGCAGAGGACCGTCGCCAGGAATACCCGGAAGGGAGGAAAATTGTCCTTGGTGTATTTATCGGGATATTCCGGTGGTAGAGTTCGTACAACGTGTCGTTTCCCAGGCCCCGGTTGAACCGTCACCGTCGGTAGCGAATATCGCTTACTGGTCGGCGATTCGAATCGCCCCTTTTGGATCGGGGTCGAGGTCCGTACATGACCACGGCCCTTTCGGCGATCGTCAGATGTTGGGTAAGCCGGGGGTCGGTCTCTCAACGAACGACGGCGATCTTTCGTCGGCGTAGTAGCCGACCGTCTGTCGGCCTCACTTCGGCGTTCTCTGCTCGCTGCACATTTGATGTCTTCTCGCGTATATTGGGATCCAGACCTGCGACCTGCGAGGCGTCGGCGAGCGATAACGAGCACCGCTCGGCGAACGTTCGCGACGCTGACGGAGCGACGACGACGTACGCTCCCGCAACTCGATCGAAGGCGGAGGTTTCGATCTTTCTCGGCGTTGAGACTGCCGGGACGACGATTTGGCACCACGTGTATCGCGAGTTCCAGTGTCCCTGGTCTCAAATCTCGATGGACCGGGCGTAGCCCCCTCGGATGGGCGGTGTCGGCCCCGATCGGACGAATCCAGTCGGCGACCTCGACCGCCAGACGTCCAGGTTCTACCAGTCCGAGTTGACAAGTCAGAACACGATTCCGATCGCGATGAGCCACGACCACGACCACTTCCAAATCCAAATCTTCCAGATCCAAATCCATACCGGCGAACGCAGTCGACTTTCGGGACGTAGATGGTTCCGATTTCTTCTTAGTCGGCGAAGGCTGAGATTCAGGTTATTGTATCGCCTTCTGAGCAGGATTTTCCTCCCGGGCGTCGCCCTCTGAAGGTTCCAAACGTCGGCTTTTGGCGGCCGACCGAGTCGTAGATGTCGACGGGGTCGAAGTAGTCAGGCGTTGCCCCACCAAAGACGGAGCAGTAGGTACCACAGGTTGGACCGGGACAGTCGGTCGGGTGACTACCATCGATCGAGCGGACGAGGATAGGAGCACCAGCTCCTCCTTGGGGACCAAAGGTGCCGGAGTCGCCGGCAATCTCCGACTAGGCCGCTGATATAGTCCCTCATTTTCCTGCATCACCTCCACCGGATTCATACCCTGCAATTCAATGTCCTCCATCACCTGCTCAACCATCCGTCGTTGGGCGGCAACCAATTTCATCGGCTCAATTACCCGAGAACAGTTGGTGTCGCCGATGACAAGAAGTTCAAAGTGTTCACAAAAGGGAGGACCCCGTACGCCACCGTACAACCGTCAGGGCGATGACTACGCCGGCGAAAGAGATCACCAGCTCACTCCACTGTGGGGTAGTACCCTCTCCACCCACCGGGATTTCCATATAGACCTCCCAGAAAACCGGGAGTCCCAGGTCTACCATCCGAAAGAATCCCACGGGGTTATAGTACGGATCACCTGGGTCCGAGGGCGGGCCAACCACATAAATGTGGCGGGCAGGTTGGGTAATACCAGGCAAAGTCTCCAGATAGAGAGTTCGTAGAATGTAGCAAGTCCCTCCCGGCCGAAGATTTGGATCTAGGGC